>CM047880.1:559258-584258 GCA_026212405.1 Petrea volubilis | reverse complement strand
ATATTGTTAAAGTGATAAAAATTATTTTTCCTTAAAAATTGATGAATTAGCTATAGTGTTTTCAAATAAATTTTGCAACGAACATTTTTTAAATGAATAATTAAAACCTCAAAATAATAATTGAATTTTAACAATTTTCCAATTATGAAAAAAATATATATGAAAAAAGACAATTTTATGAAGAAATTTGTTTGCCAAAAACAATTAAGCTTCACCAATGCAATAAAGATATATTCATGAAAACAAAATTACATATCATGCAAGCAAATATGGGTGAGATCATTTATTGTTCTACCTATCAAATTTTAAAAAATATAGATTATCGATCTTTTAGAAAATAAAAATCATAAGATATATAACAATTATAGACCAAATGGAATAATTTGTCTTTTTTGTAATACTAAATTTTGGTCATTAGTGTTGTTACAAGTAAAAACAATTAAATATTTTTTCTTAAAAAAAGAAAAAACTAATGACAATGGTGGTTTATAGCAATTTTTTTAAATATTAGGGAACACTTGCTGGTAGTAAAAAGTTTAGGAGTTGTTAACATAAATAGATAAAAATTCAATGAAATATAGCTAGCAATTGAAACCAAAATAAAAGTAAGAGGGAGTAATACGATGTAGTCAATAATACAAGGGGCAAATTGAGGGAATTTTTTTAAAATTGACCCAAAAAAGTCCTAGGTTTAATTTTTTTGGCATAAAAAAAAGATCCGTGTACAAAGTAACATAAGGCACTGTCCTCATTTGCGACTTTAATGAAAATCACAATTGTGGGTGGCGAGTTTGTTAAAATATTAATAAAATTATATAACTTTAATATATTTTTAGGAATAATAATAATAATAATTAAGTATTAAAACTCGCCAATACTGTTTTTTGTTTATTTTCCTTCTTGTGTATTTTGCAAACTTCTCATAATTATTTTTTTTATTGATTAATAAAGGAGTGGCCCCCACAGAAAAACCCTCCAGGTCTAGTGATCACAAGTGGATTTTACCAAAAATAAAATATCTGGATACATCAAGTTCGAACGTAAATTCAATAAAAATTTGAAAAATTGATTAAACATTTGACCCGATTAACAATTGAAAAATATTAAAAGTTTAAGAGGTCAAATGAACAGTACTATCAAAATAGTAATATTTATTAAAAATTATGCATCATATATGTCCTTATGTAAATTTAAACTTGCTTATTTAAATTTTAAAATAAAGCATGATAATGTGAAAATGCCCCAAAATTCTAAAGAAATAATGATAAATACATTATTAGCATAATATCACTAATGTGGAGCAACCACACTAATAAGGCCCTCAAATCAATCATCAATGTCATTGGGTCGCTTATAGGAGTTCCGTGAGGTGGTCAAATAAGCATTTACTTTAGAATGCATCATGTGAGCATTAAATGTATTGCTAAGTTGATTTTCAATTAGTCATATTGACATCCCATCAATATTAACGCAATCACATAACACTAATAGGGCTCGCACGAGATGCAATTTTAGTCATGTATTGATACATTTGGTCATTCATTTTTGAAATATTAGTCTTCACCCAATTTTTCAATTCAATTGAGCATTGTCGGTGATATGTGAGTGCACGTGGTACAATTAGCAACAATAAAAACTATTAACCCTTTTAATAATAAAAGTAAATGCGAGAGGAGCACTATTCACCAACGATTGTTTCACAAATTTCCCCCATTTCAATAACCTTAATTGCCATAAGTCGACTTTTGAAAATTGAAGTTATTGTTGTTAAAATTGAGCTCATCAGAACCAAATACACCTATATTCGAATTGAAGGTTCAGGGATTTGTATGCAATAAGAGGCGATTTCTTTTGGAAGCTATGCCTTGCAAATGTGGAAGAAGATTCCAATTGAGGTACTCTTGGACGGATGATAAACTTGGGAGAAAGTTCTACTCTTGTGAAAATTATAGGATTTGTGCATTTGCTTACATTGTTTTCGCTTTGTTTTTTTTCGTCGACAAAATATTATCTGGATTTCCTTTGTTATGTGTTATATATATCTAAAATGTGGAGGGGTAATTGATGCAGGTGTGGCTTTTTTTTTTTATAAGAAGACCCCCTAATATGTCAAAGAGCAATAGTGGTAATTACAATGTGCGCCTCTCACGTGTTGCTGACAATTAGATTAGAAATTGAATGTGGATCAATATTGAAAAAAAGCAAAGGATTAAATTTGTGACCACAGGACTGAAATTGCACCATGTGGCTCTCACGTGTTACTGACAATTTTCAATTGGATTGAAAAATTGGGTCTGAACTAACATTGCAAAAATAAAAAAACAAATTTGTTTCATGACCTGAGTACTAAATTTGTTATATTAGGATCAAAAATGTCAAAAATCTAAACATACATGACCAAATATTTTACAAGTGAACATGTAAGATCATATGTGTCAATTAACCTAATTTAAATGACTAAAAGTATAAATTTTAGCCTTATTAATAATATAATTATAACTTATATATTTATATTATCTATAAAGCACATAAGGAATCAAATTTTATTCTCTCTCATTTTCCACGGATTCTTAATTTCTTTATGTTTTCATTCTCTCTCCTCTATCAATATAAAAAGTTTTTCATAACTCTTCTATCCTTCTTTTTTATAAAAAAAACTTTTTATTTCTTATTTATTTGTTAATGTTATAATCTTCTTTTTATTTAATAATAATAATAATTAAAAAAAAATGAGGGTCCTCCCTGGCAAAAGTAAAATGTTATAGGCATTGAACGCGTTGGCGTCGATAGATTGTTGGTAGGTCACCGCGCCATACTCAGCACCTGTCACTCTGTCGAGTTTGGATGTGGACGGACTCAGTGCCGGAGACTCGTCTCGCCTCCGACTCGGGCTCGGACTCGGACTCAGACTCGCTCCCACCACCACCACCTTCACTGCATTCCAGAGAAGAATTGTAGTAGAATCGTAGATTAGGGATAGATTGTAGTTTGTAGATTATTATTAGGGCGAATTATGCGTTGTGGATTGAGGTGCAGCGCGATTAAGGCCTGGATTCGAGACTATGACAAGCTCCAGTGGCTCGCCGTCAAGCTCATATACGCTCAGATTGCGTCCTCATTGATCGGATCCCTCGCCCCGCTCTACAACGGCGTTTTGCTGCTCAATTTGGGGATTTCATTGTTCGCCCTCGTCGCCATCGAGAGCACCAACCAGAGCCTTGCCAGGACCTACGGCGTCCTCCTCGTCTGCTCCATTTTCCTCGACATTTCCTGGTTCTTCCTTTTCTCCCATGATGTCTGGTACCAATCACGCTTTCTCTTCCTATTAACTTCTTGTTGTTAAGACTAGTTTCAATCCACCAGCTGCAGCAGCTATCCCATATTATGTATAATTGAAATGAGGCACAAAGTTTGCTATTTTTTCCTTGTCCCTTTTTGTCCGAAGGGGTGGGAATTATGGCATAATAATTCCTATTCATACTATTCCCGGTGAAGAGTTCATCACATCCATGGACCCTCATGTAGTTATTTGTTAGTTGGGCTCTTACTGCCTCTTGTGTTTTCTTTGCTTAGATCAACTTTCTGCAATCGAGTCCCGTTATTGTTTCTAAAATATTTTAGTTCAGACCCTCTAGGATTCATTCATTGATCCCTTGCACACCGGAAAACTCAGTTATGCATATTGCTGTGCTTTTGTTAGATTCACAATTTTAGGTCCCAAAATGTTGGTATACACGCTGGTAATCCTATGTAAATTCCTCTGGAGACAATTAGCAGTTTGTTTAGTTTGCTTAAGTTAGTGCAGACACAAACAATCCCGGGGTAAAAACCCAAGATAATACCATATATAGTAATACGTCTTGATGTTATGTAAGATCTTAAGCCTGACATTGAAGTTGGTTTGACGCTTGTTTAGGATTGCTATGTAGCTTTTGGTTGTTGCATATGTGGCCTCTTTTATTGTTGTGTGTCTGGGATATGCTTCGGTTTTCCATTGGAGGGGTGTTACTTGTTGGTTCTTGCTACCTCTATTTGCAATGTTTGCATGCACTGAATCCCATTTTTTTTCCAGTAATATCAGCCACTTACTCTATCAATGATCATTGTCTTTCAACTGTAACAAATTGTTATCACGTGACAGGCACATTCCGTCAGAATTTTATGGAACCATTGTTAGACATTTGTTGAAGCTGACCCTCGCCATGCAAATTATTGGATTTTCAGTGAGGTTATTATCATCTTTATTATGGATTCAGATTTACAGACTGGGTGTTTCTTACATAGATAATTCAGGTTCTAGAGATACAGATGCAGATTTGAGAAATAGTTTTCTCAATCCTGCTACTCCAGTAACTCAACCTCCCTCTGGTTGTGATGATGTTGTTGGAGGCTCAATGTATGATCCTGCATCTTACTCGCCTCTTTTTGAGGATGGCAGGGATGAGACTTATCTATGTGGGGTATGTACGCCCCTGCTACTCTATCTTAACCATTTCCGAGCTCACAATACATTGCCCACAAGCACACACAAAACTATGTACACACATGGACGTACCCCAGTAAGAGTGTTCGAATTTGCATCATTACCTGCACTTGTTCTTTCTTTAATCTTGTGGGCCTTGCAGAGGTCCACAAGCTCATTTGTGAAACCATAATAACTTCTGACCTAATGTCATATAAGAAAACTAGAGGTGGTTTTCCATAATCTTATGGATGGTATGAAAATTAAGATTGCGCTGGTATAATTGTTGATATGAAAACTAGAGATCTTTTTCCATAATCTTATAGTTGGTGTGAAGATTAAGCTTGTGCTGGTATGATTCTTTAGTGCTTTGTTGTCTTTTTTCCCCAATGGGTCTTAGGATCTGATAGCATTTTCGCATATAATCTTATGTCATGTAAGTGAAGTGGCAGGCGGCATTAGGGGGCAACAAAACTAATAGTCCTAGGATGCATGGTGGTGGAAGTGTTTTGCAGATAGAGATTTGATTGGTAAGAGTAAGACTGTCGAGAGAAGAGGTTGGGAAGAGATGTGGAGGGCGCTGTTTGGTGGTATAGAGGATCCACTCCTAATATTGAGTTGCGAAGTTCCTAAAGTTGCACCACTATCTTTCTATGTTTTTTCTTCTTTTGATTGGGAAAATTGCACCGCTATCAGACAATAATACAACTAAACATTTTATCTGGAGTCAGCTAAGTTTATAATACTTTCAAATTTTTCCTTAACTGTGCATCTAATGATGTCTACTGATCAGTAAAAGACTAACTTGATTTTCCCTGAACTTTTCTTCAATAGATCATAGATGTAGCTCAACTGATTCATGCATACGCTTGGTTTGTATTTATCTTTTACCATTCTATCAGAAATCCACCTAAACATATCATATATATCATTTTTATTTCCCATCTTTTATTACTTCTTTAGTTCTAGGCCATTTAATCTCACACATTTTACATTTTTTAAAAAGAATTAGATCCTGTGCTGTTTGAAACCCCATATGTCCTAATGGAGCCACTGACTTCAAATATACTTGAAAGTTGAAAAATTGGAGTTTCAGTCCCTTAAGTTTGAACTTTTCACAGTTTTGATTCTTTAAGTTACTTTTTATATTTTCAGTACCTTGCACAGTTTTGCAACTCAATTAGCTATTAGCATGATGTTAGGTGGAGGCACTGAAATTGAATTGGTTGCAATCATGAGAAAACAACAGTGTGGTATCCCTTTCATATATGATATGTTCATTTCACGTAGGTGCTATTGGCTCCTAAGCTTCAAGGCTTGTATGTTTCGTGGCAATCTATGTATTTTACTTCATGGATTCTGTTTCAGTTTCAAGTCATGTCTATCATATTCTGTGGTTTCACTAACTCAAAATGCAGCTTATGGTGGCATTTCTGATGGCAGGATAATCAAAATCATGACATTTCTGTATTAGACCCTGTCTCTGCTGGTGAAACTTCTCAGCTGAATCCATCCACTGTCAGATCTTTTCATGCTAAAGATGTAAGTTTTGAGCTCTATCTGAATAAGCTACTATACATAGTTTCAACAATTCTTTCTAGTAGTTAACAAAGCGAAACCCCTATTTGAAATTCTTAGGTGGACATTTAACATAAAAATGAACTAAATAATGTTCCACAATGGCGAAAAAGAAAAATGGAAAACAAAACAAGTTAAAGAGGAGAAGTTTAAGAGCATGATGTTCACAATCACCCTGTGGTAGAGATGTTTCGTTAGCAGAGTAATACTGGAAACAATTCATTGGATTTGAAGACATTTGATCTTAGATATCAGATGTCGGGAAATTGGTTCATTTGTTCTGGAATTTTTGCATTGATCTACACAGATATCGATCAACTTCTTTACTGATGCCTAGCCGACTGATTGGTATTTCAGGACGAGAATGCTATGCGAAAGCTTCCTGATCATTCAAGCTGGGGATGATTAGTTTCTTGCTCTTCACTGTGCATTTCGCGTACTTCTTATTCGGAGCAGTATCTTTTTTCCTCAACAAGACACAGCATTATAGGTAGCAAGAATTTGTATAGTTATCCCTTATTGTATTCTTTTTGCAGCTAGAATGTGGAGAGAGGGTACAGATATCCTTTTTTTTTTTTTTGGGCGGTTCTTCCTGTAAAGAGTGCGATAATATCAAAAGGTTTTGAAGCAATAGCAAAACAGCATTCCGAGATATGACTGCTTTTTTTTTTTTAATTTTTTTTTCCTTTTGAATGTGTTTTAATTTCTTATGCTCTTCTCAAATCCAAACTAAAGTTGTTGTTCATCTTCCTTATGACGAAGGCAAGTTCGTACATTGTTTGGAAACAAATTTGATAATCTTTAAATACCAAAAAAATATGGTAATAAGTCACTGAAACGATTTGCCGGTAAGGCCTTGTCTCAATATGATATGAGATGCTTTGAATCTATCCGCATGGACCAATCAGAAGTAGACATGTATATTACGAGAGCCATGTATATTGCACTGAGTACATAAGCAACCACATCCTAAACAAGGCACCCGAGTTCGTGGAAGACTCCTACCTCAAGGAGACCCTACGCCCCAAGGATGAATTCTTGATATTGCCAGCCCTGTAGTATCCAGCAAGTCAGGTTGTGCGGAGGGTACAATCCGTACCTATGGTATTGTTCCTTTTGACAGGCACAATGATTTTCGACAGAGAAAGCACCTGCACCTCCGCCTCCATTGCAGGGCCACGCTTTCTCTATAATACAAAGAACCATTATGCCCTAGACACTTCTAAACCCTCAACCTCAGTTATAATCCTCTAGTTGAGTGTAATCAACCCTTACCTATAAAGACACTGAAAAAATTCGCCATAAAGGCAACTATTTACTCTCATACCGGAATTCTATTTGAGCATTCACATATACACACTTATACACTCTTCTGACTTAAGCAACGGAGAATCTTCGTTGGAGATATTTCCAGCTAGACTCGCGTGTGTTCCATCTTACCATGTTAGGGAGCCTACCAGCATTTCAATCAAACCAGTGTTCCACCTAGGACCGGATACCTTATCCAAGATTCGACATTATGACAATAGTAAGGTGGAAACCTTATAACCTTAAGGTTATGGGTTTGATTCCCTGTTAATGAGAGTATTTTCCTAATTTGATATTAATTTGTTGAAATATTGTTATAACTAATTAACTGTAATAAACGATTTTTATAAAAGAGTCATTGAAACGATTTACTTTTACTTTGATAGTAATTTATCTAATTTACTTAATAATTTGTATTTTAAATTATGATGTAATAATTTAATTTATAATATATGAATTATTGATTTAATTGAATGAAACATAAACAAAACTAAATGACTTTTGTACTAAACCCCCTCCTCCCATGTGAATCCCCAAATGTAGTTTTGGATTGAACATTTCGACCAAATTGAGGGTCTTATCTAGGGGTGTGCACAATTTGATAAATCAGCTGAATCATATTGAGATCAAATTTTGGTACAAATTGAATACTGAATCAAAATTTCGGTTCAACATTCAATAATTTTTTTTTAAAAATTTTGATATCCGGTTCAATTTTGGTTTTAGGGTTCGGTATACCATACCAAACCAAGTACCGAATTTATATATATATATATATTATTTTTTTCACATAATTTATATTTTTTTATATATATTTATATACATACATATATATATGTGTGTACATATAAGATAATCGTTTGTGCTAAAATACGTTTTCTTCTACAAAATAAGATTTTTTTTTTATGAATTACTCAATATATATATATTTTTTTAACTAAATTTTGGTAATTTAGCATAAAGCCAAACCGTATCGAAAATTATTTCGGCACATACCGAATCATACCAAAAATTTCGGTTCGATATTCGGTACGCATTTTTGACGTACTGAAATTTTGATGGTATACAGAATTTTTCGTACGGTATGTACTGAACCGACCGAATGCACACTCCGAGTCTAATCTCAACTCTCAATTATAATTTATTTTACTCATAAAAAACTATGATTATTCTGAAATTATTACTATAAAAGTAAGAGAATCTGAGCCAGCCTGTAGGAGGCATAACATATGGCCAGACATGCACCTGCACCATCTCCCCCACATGATTTGTTAATTCTTTTCTTAATCAACTCAAAACTACCACGGATGGGATCCCCGATCCCAAAATAATACCCCATCTCATGCCTCGTACTCTAAATTCGTAACACATGTAAATTTATATTTTTTTCGTATATCTCAACTGATAAGTAAATTTTAAAGATTTACAAGTATCACGAATCTAGAGTATGGGGCATGAGATGATGCATCATTTTGGAGTAGGAAATCTCGTCCGAAACTACCCAAAAAAAGGAAATTAAAAGAACAAAGAAAGAGAAAATAATATAAAAAAGAAATTAATATAGAATTGTAAAGGCTCATAAGATACTGTCCATTTATATAATATTCAAGTGACCTTTTCCATCATTAAATTAAGTATAATAATATTATAATTTTATTTTTTTTATATATTTTTAATGTTAGTATATTAAAATTTAATAATTAAAAATATTAATTAAATAATATCCAATTAAGTAGCATAAAAATTTTCGAAGTAAATACGCGGTTTGAGGTTGTTTTTTATTTGTATTTGACGCCCTTTTTGGACTTTCCATCACATTTCTTGTCAGCAAGAAATGCTTTTTAACTTTGTTGGTTCCTCATCCGTTCTTTCTTTACTATATTATTCACAACCCATTTTTATTCAAGTCTTGCACTTTTAATTATTTACTATTATTGTCAATGGCAATGTATTTAATTATTCTCTAGCAGCAGATTGACACACAAAGCAATTAGCGTTGAAGGAGATGGCCCATCATCTCCGAAAGTTAAATAAATACAAGTAACTAAAAAGATTCACAAAAAACACACAAAAACAGAGAAAAATCAAAATCAAAAAAGAAAAAAAAAAAAAAAAGAAAATTTTGAAGAAATCAAAGAAGAAGAACATCAACCCTTTTGGATTCTGAGGTTTGATTTTCCCTCTTTCCTTTTTAAATGATGTTTATGATGTTCTTGATGTGTGGTATGAACTTCGAGATGGGGCCTCTGTTTTTGTTCAATCTTGAAATCCAAACTGATAATATATATATATATATATATATATATATATATATATATACAAGGTGAGCAAATTTGTTGATGGGTTCTTGAAATCCTTTTGGTTAAATGGTTGATCTTTCTAGTTTGTGTACATTAAATATTCAAACCACAAAAAAATCATTCTTCTGTTTGGATCTCCCTAATTCTTGAATTTCGCTATGCAACAACTCTAATGGATCTTTTTTTTTTATTATTATTATTATTTTTTAAGAATTACTCCTTGTTAATGTGGACTAAACGGAGACCTAATGATTGAATCTTGATAAAGAAAAAAAAAAAAAACTTGATACTATTCTTTTGTGTTGAGATTTGGTTAATGGGTTCAGAAATTTTGAACTTTTCTTTTTTCTTTTTTTAATTGGGTTTGTTAAGATATGTAAAGTTAGAGATCTTCACAAGGAACTTGATCTAGTCATTGACAAAGTTAGACTCTTAGTTCAATGGCTTTACATTTTGATACTAATACAGGCATTTTGTGGTGCACAGGGGAAATATATATATATATATATATACACACACACACACACAATAATTTGAAAATTGAAAAAAAAAAAAACAAACAGACTTGGGCAAGAACAATGGAGGAAGCAAGTTCAACGCGATATTGGTGCTATATGTGTTCACAGACAGTGAATCCCATCACGGAGATTAATACAATAAAATGCCCCATATGCCAAAGTGGCTTTGTCGAAGAAATGTCATCTGCAGCCACCCCGGGCAACGATGATAGCCCTCTTGATTTCGAACTCGGAGGGGGGTCCGATTCTGACCGGGCCCTCTCCCTGTGGGCCCCAATCTTGCTAGGTATGATGGGGAACCCGCGTCGTCGCCGTCGGATCAGGCGCATGGAGCTTGAGGACAATGAAGAAAATGAGGATGAGAACATCAATCACCGGCCCCATGAAGGGGAGACGGAGCTTGATCGTGAACTAGAATCCATAATAAGGAGGAGGCGGAGAAGCTCAGCCACGATCCTCCAGCTCCTCCAGGGCATCCGGGCTGGGATACTATCCGAGTCGGACCAGATGGGTAATGATCAACGTACTCGAGATAGAGATCATGATGGCGATAGAGAGCGTGTGATTTTGATAAATCCCTTCAATCAGACCATCATTGTTCAGGGCCCCAACAACGACTCTCAAAACCGTGTAGCACCACCCATTGGCGCCTCACTGGGTGATTACTTCATCGGCCCCGGTTTAGACTTGTTGTTGCAGCATTTGTCGGAGAATGATCCGAACCGGTATGGGACACCACCGGCTCGGAAAGAGGCGGTGGAGGCTTTACCGACCGTGAAAGTCGAGGAGAAAGTGCAGTGCTCTGTTTGTTTGGATGATTGTGAGGCCAGTTCTGAAGTGAAGGAGATGCCTTGTAAACACATGTTCCACATTGGCTGCATTTTACCGTGGCTCGAGCTTCATAGCTCATGCCCGGTCTGCAGGCATCAGTTGCCTTGTGATGAGTCCAAGCTTGACAATAACACTACTCAAGATAGTAACAGCATTAATGGGAATGAAAGAAACGAGAATGGGAGACAATTATCAATCCCCCTTCCATGGCCTTTCAACGGTTTATTTTCATCCCCTACTTCACGTTCCGGTGGTGGAAGTTCATCCACCGGTTCTATGTTGGGGTCGTCTTCAAATGGCAACCCGAACCCGAACACTTCTTCGCGCGAGGATGAGGATCGAGTCGGGCGTGAGTGAGTTTGTTGTATCCGTTTATTGTGCCTTGTGTAGATGTTCATTAGTTTGCATTTGTATATAGGTTTTTTTTTTCATCCCAAAGCTCTAATCTTTAGACAAAGTGAGTCATATATGTTTTACGTTCTTGTTGATAAAAGCAAGAAGAGCTGTGGCTTTCCTGTTTATTTGTATAGGAACTTGTTTGAGATCTTCTCATGTATGATACTTTTTACCCTTTTAATTTCTGGAAACGGTGACCTTGTTCAACTTTGAGTTTTTCATTTCCTTCTTCCCTTCAAAAATCGATTCTGTCCATGTTTTGAGGTGGATATTAGTTTGTTTGAACTTTGGTGATTTAATTGATCTTAGATTTTGTCGCGCCTCGGGTCTGCAATCCTGTTGGACTCGAGAGTTTTCCTTAGCTTGTCACGTCCCAGGCCCGCAAGCCTGTCGAACGCGCGAGTTGCTTCCAATTCCGCCAAGTACACCCTTAAATTGAGTTATCAACAACTTTTGGGGACTCAAGAGTTTCCCTTGGCTTTTGTCGCACCCTAGGTCCGCATGCCTGTCGAATGTGCGAGGTGCCTAAACACATTCCTTAAATTGAGCTCTAACCCTCAGTTTGGTTCTTAGATTTTGATAAAAAAAATAGGAAGAAAAATTTTATCTTTGCTTCAAATGATAGTATGTTTTGCTTTTATTTTTTCCTTTTCATTTTCCTTCTATTTTTCCTCACCAAAATTCTTGTTCCAAACACAACATAAGCAACTTGCCCAAAAGAATATCTAATGAATATTCTTGATTTCTTTAGCCTAACTTTATAAACAAGGCGTATTTTCCTTTTACATGAATTTATAAACAAGTCATATTTTAACCATACATCCCATGTGGGATAGAGATGATATAGATATCTTCTTTATGCCATCCATTCTTTGGAGGAGTCACAATATTGATCAGATGGGTGGTTTGAATCACTTTGGCACAAACATTTGAATCACATATAAACTTGCTAGAATCACAAGAAGTCACAAGAAGCTAGAATCACATATAAACTTGCAAAAAGCTGAATCACTTGGGCACAAATATGAGAGGTTTGATGAATGTATGACAATCCTAAGACCTAGATTATAAATTACTGCGATGGTTTTTGAAATTAAATTAAACTTAATTCACTGGTTGAACTTGTTAGCGTATCTGGAACTTCACTTAGAATTCATTTGAATGGATTTTTTTTTTCAAGATGAGAAGCATTTATTTTTTCAACAATGACATTTTAATAAAAAAATTGTGTTTGAATAAATTTTGAAAAAAAGCTTAAATGTCGCTTTTTTAAAAAGCTATCTAAAATAGCTTCAAATAAAAGTGCATCTACTAATAAAAATACAGCTCGAGAAGTAATTTATAAAAATAAAAAAAAAAACTCATCCAAATGGGCTCTTAATAAAAAGTTGGGGGAGATGCTTTCACAGTTTGTGTACCATAAACCA
Source organism: Petrea volubilis (assembly GCA_026212405.1). NCBI lineage: Eukaryota > Viridiplantae > Streptophyta > Magnoliopsida > Lamiales > Verbenaceae > Petrea > Petrea volubilis. The sequence goes on along the minus strand of CM047880.1, from coordinate 571,438 downwards.
TCATGATTATTATGCCTGCCAAATAAAAGGTTATAAGGAAATGTAAAATGGCTTGTTTCAAGGGCAAAATAAGAGCTGCTCTACATATAAATACAACCATCTATATGGTCGTGTAGGAAAATTATGGTGGACAATACAAAATGTCCGAACACACACAAAAAATGCAAGTAAAGCAGCATCCTAAAGCTTATGATTTTCGTCGTCCGATGGGCAAAAACTATAATAAGCAAGAGAATCAAACGCATCACTTGACAGTCACGATCTTGATGATGGATGCGGCTCCGATCCTGTGAAGGGCCACGACAGAATCTCCCACCTTGCACAACCCTTTTCCTTTGGCATGCTCGAGAGCAAATTCCAGTGCTTCCTCAGTCGACTCCTCATGAGAAGCCCGCGCAGATCCCTCACACAGGACAGGAACCAAACCCCTGAATATAAGGCTGTGCCTAGCTGGAGTCTCCTCACTGCATGACCAATCAAACGAATCAGACTTGATTTCGGGAACCACCACAGACAAGATTGGCAGTCCTGGCCTGTACTTGGCCACCAGTTTTGCAGTACTTCCTCCTCTTGTTAGGACCAAGATGAGAGAAGCTTTAGCTGAGTTAGCTGTCCGAACAGCAGATGATGCAAGGCTTTCCAATGGGCTCATGGGGACCGGTGCATTCGCCATTATCCTTTTGAAAACATCACCATAGTCGATTGTGCTTTCAGCTTCTATACAGATCTTGGCCATGGTGCTAACCGCAAGGTCCGGATAGGCTCCTGCAGCTGTTTCGCCACTGAGCATTACACAGTCGGTTCCATCAAGGACAGCATTGGCAACATCTGTGGCTTCTGCTCGAGTTGGCCTTGGAGATTTGATCATGGATTCCAACATCTGTGTTGCAGTCACAACAGGCTTTCCTTGGATGTTACACTTGTATACCATCACCTTCTGAGCTAAGAATATCTTCTCGATTGGGATTTCCATTCCCAGATCACCTCGTGCCACCATGAAGGCGTCCGTGTTGGCAAGGATGTCATCAAAATTTGCCACCCCTTCTTGATTCTCAACCTATTCAAAAAAAAAAAAAATGCAAATACAAAGGGAACAAGATGTTATAGTATTCGCTTCAATAATTATCCAAAATTCATCAATATCGAAGAGACTAAAACAAATACCGTGAGTAATATATTATATAAATATAATGGAAGCTCAATTGGGAAGCCAGCAATCGGCAAGTATATCAGCTTCAGATCCCTAGTTTCCCCATTGAAGTTATTACTCGTAACAATGCACAGATCATTCCACTATTAAGTTATACATGAATCCCCTCAGTGAGTTTTATGATGTAAACCTGAATGCCATTTCAGTCTTCAACTACCCCTTATGCTGATAATAAATTTGAAAAAGAAAATTTAGCTAATGCCGTTATGTCTAGCAACACCTGTGAGACTCAAATGAACCATTCTATTTCTTGTCATCAATAGGATGAAAATTCAAATTTACTTAGGCTTCACTAGTAAAGAAAACGGTAACTGACCTTGGACATGAGAAGGATTCCTTTGGCATGTTCACCGAGCAACTTGCGCACCTCCACCAAGTCGGACCCTTTGCGGACAAAAGAAAGAGCAATCATGTCGATTTTATTTGGCACACCCCACTTGAGGATGTCTTCCTTGTCTTTCTCTGTCAAAGTTGGGAGATCCACTATAACACCAGGAAGATTGACATTCTTTCTCTCACCAAGAACTGCAGTGTTCTCACAACGGCATTTTACCAAGCCTTGCTCCGTATCACAAGACAAAACAGTGAAAGAGATTGTGCCATCAGAACAGAGTATGACCATGCCAGGCTTCACATCCTCAGCCAACTTTTTGTAGCTCATGCAGATCATGTTCTCATCACCCTTGATGCTGTAGTCAGTGGATATGGTGATGTCTTGGCCCTGTTTCAGTTGGATGGGCTTGCCGTCTTTCAAGAACCCCGTTCTAATTTCTGGACCCTGTCCATGAACGAAAATGCTAAGTACAGTTGAAATATAAATCAAGCTATTCGATGCTCGATTCGAGAGCGATCATAAAAAGCTCATACGAGCTCGGTTCATTAAGCATAGCAAACCAAGCTTTAACACATTTTTTCATTCGATAAAATTTAAAGCTCGACGAGATTAACTAAAACATAAAAGTATATGTTTAAAAATATCATTTTACTTGAACTTGGCCTGATTAAAGCTCATTTGAGGTCAACTTGTTTAATAATCAATCCAAGCTCAAATAAGGTTTCAAGCTCGCTCAGCAATTCAAAACAAATTTGAACAGTAATTTGGCTCGACTCGATTCGTTAACTTCCCTAAGTGATGGACGAATAACAAAAGACCTAGAGCTATACATTGATAGTGTATAACAGAAAAAAGGACTATATGCAGTTTTACTCATCACAAATAACAGGGAATTATTCTGTGGTCAAATTCACTTGGGTCCATCTGGGATCACAGTAAGATCAACATACATAGCAGTACTGTAATACACCACAGGGGATGCCCATTCCCATATAATTATGTCCTAACAAAATTTAACAATTCAAATTCATCATTTTGGACATGTGATGATCAAAAAAATTCACAATTTCACAGTCCCACTGCCATACATACATGCATCAAATTTCTAAATCGACATATAACAACAAATGATCATGAAATTGAGAGATCGGAGAAACTAAAATCGAGTAAAAGACGTGAGATCGAGAGAGAGAGAGAGGGGGGACCTTGGTGTCGAGCATGACGGCACAGAGGATGCCGGTGTTCTCCATGGCCTTGTGGAGATTGTCGAGGGTCTCCTGGTGGTACTCGTGCGATCCGTGGGAGAAATTGAATCGGGCGACGTTCATGCCGGCCCTAAGGAGCTTCTCTGCCATGGGAACCGACCGAGATGCAGGCCCCAGCGTGCACACGATCTTCGTCTTCGGCCGGACGTGAATCTTCTGGCCGTTGCCGTTCGCCGCCGCCGCCGCCATTACCACCTGAATCGATATATGTATGTCTCTGTTTTCTCTCAGATTGATTTGAGAACAAACAAGGAATGAAATGAAGAATGTTTCGGGAACTACTACTATTTAACAATCAACGCCACTCGCTCTCAGTCTCTCCGTCTCTCTCTCTCTCTCTCTCTCTCTCTCTCTCTCTCCCCCCTCTCCTCTCTCTCCTCCATTAGTCCATTTGTTTATTATATAGTATCTTTCATTTTGGTAGCGTGGAGTTCAAAATGAAATAATAACGTTGGAAAAAACTTTAGGATTGTTACAAATTATTATTATATATTATGTTTGGGACATATGTTAATATATATATTTTTTTAAATTATAAATTTCATTTTTTGAACTATTCATTCAATAAAAATAATAATATGATACCATGAATGACAATAACTACAATTTTTATTTCATAATAACAGTATCACGTGTATTAAGAAAAATCTAGTATTTATGATTTTTTGTACTCTATTTAACTAATTTTTTTTCTTTATTAAATACCAGTATCGGTAATTGGGAGGTTATGTGAACAATACTTAATTGAAAGGTAAATTTATGAAGATCGCATTAAATACTTTTTTATTTTCATAAAATGATATATATATATATATATTGTGAGAAAAAAAAATATTGATTCTAAAACGAGCAATAATATAAAGTACAGGAATTTGTTTTAATAGTAATAGATTAGGAGCATTTGGTTTGATTGTGAAGCAAAAGTTGTCTTGGGGAAAAAGCTATTGCAAAGCATAGCAAATATCAATTCATATGATGCCATTAATATTCTTTTTGGAATTTGACCACCTTCCCTTTATACGTCTCTATTTCTCTCTCCTCTCCCACTGAAAAATTCCTTTATTGTCATTTTAGGATATGGAGGGAAATTGAAATTTTTTGATTGAATTTGATTTAATCGAACCCAATAAATCATATAATAAATATATTGTACTTGTTAAGCGATTGATTACTTTTTCTAAATTATCCACCAATTATGCAAAAAAGTATAACACACTTCGCATGTGATTGATACTGATTCGACCTAGTTGGGTCTAATCTAGAATTCCCTGACATGGAAAATTGTTCCCAAAATTGCAAATTTGATGATTTGAACTTGTAGCCAATGCTCTTCGACCAGGACTTATTTATCTTTATAAATTTTTGAAAAGATTTTTGATTAATCTTATAAGCCCTTCAGAATACCTTCTAAAATATTTGAGTGCTCCTAAAATGCTATAAAATGATTGATAACTTTTTTTCTAGAATGAGCATATAAATTCCTAAAATCAAATATTTAGAAGTTTATAACTTTCTTTTTAGAACAAAATAAGAAGTTGCTAATTTATTTTGAGCATCTTAACAAGTTAATTTCATTTCCACCGAAGTATTCACAGAATTCTCATTACCAACATCTTATTTGTCCAAATACTTTAAAAATAAAATCACACATCTTATGAACTCCTAAAGCATCTTACATATTGTAAGAGTTTATAAGATGTTTCAAATAAATTGAACCAAACGCCCTCCACGAAAGAAAAGTGATATCATAAAATAAAACAAGTTGGATCCAAATACAATCCCGACCTACTATCATATTCGGAATATTTATATTCGAACCTGATTTGGTTGTACCCAACAAATCATAAAGCAAATATAATTAGACTCGTCATATGATTGATCACTTTCACCTAAATATACCCCAAACACACGATAAATATAATACACTTACTTTATGATTAGTTTCTATATGACTAAACCTAGTGCAGGCTGTAGACCATATTTGCTTTTTTATTATAATCATTTGGTTTCAATTCACTAATCGATTAATTCAGATCGAGTACTGTAAAAACTTACTATAGGGATGACCCTCTCAATCTAATTACTCCATTCACAACTTCAAAATTTGAACGCTCAATAGTTAGTGGCTATAGGTCATATGAATATGTGTGTGTATATATATATATACACATATGCCTGCTGTAATACTAGCACCTCGTTTTAATATATATAGATTCGATGGTTTTAATCTAATGGTATTCAAGGTCAAAATATCATTACTCCCACAAACATACAAAAAAGTAAACAACACATGCACGACTTTTTCCCCTTGTCCCAATTCTGGAGACAAACAATTACTATGGGTAATTGGGATCTATTCAACAATACACTATTACATATAAGCTGTTAGCTGTTTAATTTCAAAAATAAATTTGACATAAAAATTCTTATAACTTTTTTAATATTACATTTCTACCATTTTAAAATAATATCATATATTATTTATCACACTTACTAATAGCATGTAAGCTCTTAATTTCATCAAACGAACCAACAATTTACAAGCTCTCAAAATATCTTGTAAAATGTTCAATTTTATTTATCCAAACACTTGCACAACTTATTTTTCAAATAAAATTTAAGAAATTATAAGTTTCAAAAACATCTTATAAACTCTTAAAAATAAACTTAGCCACACACACACATATAAATATTCAAACATGATCTATATTCCATATACCAATGTGTGTGTGTGTAGGCCAAAACCATGTTCTCCCCTCCATGCGTCAGGAATAGCAGCTTCTAAGTGGGTAAAACAGGCCACCCACATGATGTATTATTATGACTCTGGCGCACACAGGCACACAAAGGACTAAACTCCAAAAACAAGGATTCAACCCATTGGAAAACACAAAAAAACTCTCGAACTTTGAATCCCCCTGCATGCATTCCCACTTCGTATATATTTAGGGTACTTCATATATGTAACTCCAACCTACTAGCCTACTTCCTCTTTCTTCTCTTTAAAAGTAAAAAGGGAGGAAAAAAAGCCTCATTTCCGAGAGAGAGAGAGAGAGAGAGAAACAACAAGGCAGTATATTTATGGTACTTCATATTTAACTCCAACCTACTAGCCTACTCCCTCTTTCTTCTTCTTTGGGAGGAAAGAAGGGGGGGGGGGGGTCTAGGATGATTAAACAACTAAATTATCTCCACAACGGGCCAAGATAAAAGAGGTGAGCTTTGTCGAGGTGAAAACATAATCAAGTTTAGTATAAACCCATCAAGATTTGCTCATAGCTCATCATGCCCCTGAGGTTGATCCTTGTTCAATGACTCCAATTTATCTTGCAGTTCCTATCATATTCCATCGATTAACAAGTAAAATTACAAGTCGATGAAAAAACTATAAATAAAAGGGAACGAAGGGAAAAAGGAGTAGATCGAGAAGCAACCTTAAGTTTACTGTCGAGACACACAGCAGGAGTGGACAAAAACGCCAAGTATCTGAAAATACAATCCAAAAGAACAGTAGGGAAAGAAAGCAAATTCTTGAGCTGTGTTGAATAATCGAGCCACAGGAATGACATGCAGACACATGCATAAAAACAAATATACACGCAACCAAATATAGAAGCACAGACGGAGGGAGATTCTTACTCGCAACGGCTTGGTTCATCAACATCCATGAGTTCATTTTTCAAACCGCATCTTAACTTGACCTGTGCAAATTAATCAATATATTAGAAAAAGAAAAATGGTAGAGAAGTGGAGAAATGCCCATGATTAAGTTTTGAGGAACAGAGGCACATGTAGAAATGCATTTTTCCCACTTGAAACAAATGAAACATATGCAAGACGTCGCTATGATTTAACATATATAATCTACCTTTAAGCTTCTATCAGGGCCGTTCCAGCACTTATCTCCGTTCTGGAACTGCATAGCTCTGTATGAATCCTCGAATTTCTCCCAGCTCCTATGTGATTGATTAATAGAATGAATGAGAATTTGAAGGCGTTTGCGAAAGAGGATTGCAAATGTCGACAGTAATCAGAACAGATACTAAACTAGCAAGCGCAGAAGATTAATGGAGATGAAGTGTTGTGGTCAAGAAAATGCTTACCCCAAAGTAGTTGTACTGTAACCCTCCCCTTGGGTAGCTTGTTTGTAAGGGCAGACTTTGTAAACATACCTGAAGCATTAATTTAGTTCCCACAATAAGAGAAATTATAGAACATTTTCATGAATTAGAATTTTAACCCTCAAAAAAATTGACAAGAGGAAGCTAAGAATTTCGAACTTATTCTGCTTGCTCTCAAAACATTGCCCATAAAATGAATAGAATTCCTTCTCTGGACCTACAGCATCAAAGTGGAGAGGTTAACATCCTATGCAAAGTGCACTCCTCACAATAGATGGAAATAAAGTAACATAAATAAGATTTAATCTTGTCCATGGCTTTGATATACCAAAATCTTGTTTAAGCTTCTTTGTCAGGCTTGATATCCTTGACTGTATTTTGGACAACCTGGTGCTGGATTCATCATATTCTTTGCGTACTTGTGCAGCCTCTGCAAAATGAAACGTAAAACATATAATTCTAATTCTGTTTATGTCTTCTTTTTTTATATAAATGATTATATTTTCATTTATGTCAACTAATGCTGAGAATGTGAAAAAACCCCTTTAAGTACCAGATACATTAACAGGTTTCTGGAATAAATTGACAGCCTGAAAGACGCTCTTCACTGTGTTCTGTATCTTCTCCAACCAGGATGAGCTACTGGTGCCAGTTAAGTCTGACCAATTTTCATCAAATACACGTAAATTTTCCAACCAGCTATAAATGCAAAAGGAATTTCAACAGAGAACTAGTATACCTGAGAAGTCTGATTCATCATCGGACTCATGTTTTTCTGAAGAACTCGGATCATAATGATCATCCGCTCCAAAATCATCGACACGGTCGTCGTCATCATCATCATCATCATAACGATGCTCGTCCTCCTCTGAGCCATAGCCATTGTATTCCTCATCATTGCTTTCAGGTGTCTCATCAAGATTTTGCTTATCCTTATTTTGAGAGGCATCAGACTCCTTATGCTGCTCGGTCTTTTCCCCTGTCCACCTGGAAGCTACACGACGCCCTAACTCTTCCCTTGACAAGGACTCAGTGTCTTCAGCTATATTTTCATCCTGGAAATACAAACAAAAACACATGTTGCTTAGAAACAGATTGGAAGGATTCCATGTTATATGTGAGAACAGTACTTTAGACATAAGAAATAACTGTAACAACCACTAAAAATTGTTTTTTTTGGGGGGGTTGGGGTTCCACTAATAGACAAGGCTCAGGAGCATTCACAAAAGTATACCTGATTTCCAACATCATGACCATCCTTGTCATCCAAAATGGGGTCTTTCTCTAGCTGTTCAGTGTTCTACGCAAGACATAAGTGCATAGTGAATGTCAACAACTAAAAAAGTTCCAATGGTCTCACTCGATGATGTTCTACAAAGAAGAAGATTGAACCTGGAGAGAGTCCTTGTTAACCCCTTCTACCTTCGGATGTCCTTCATTAATAGAATGATCACCATGCTCAGGTTCATTGACGGTCTTGTGATGGTCCTCCACCGATTCCTATTAAACATCATACGTATGGTCTTAGAAATTAAGAAAGATGACAGAATCATTCCGGACATCATTCAGAAATTTTAGAGACACATTAACTGAGCGTAGGGTTGGGGTTTAAGTACTTCTTTTTGTTCCTACAAACAGAATTCTACCATTAAAAAAGAATAAAATCAATAGTAACCCTTGTAGGAAATGATCCACTAAACAGGGATTCCTAGGGTATTTACAGCATAACATGTTCATAGGTAACGGCGCATTTTATATAGGTTTGCCTTGGTATCATATTCATACTGTACACTGAATAATCCCGTCGGGTGTTCTGCAAAGACAACTTATGAGGACTGATATCTTTTTTAAACATAAGCACATCATTGATGTTACATTTCAACCTTCTTCAAGAATGATTAAACAAAATTAACACGAGGCATGCAATGACACCACCTAAATCTTATTTGGTTGGGCAGGAATGAAGTGTGAAATCAAATTCTTATTCTTTATTATGACGAAATGAACATAAAATTTTTGGATTTGACATTAGTAGTACTCAACAACTATACTTTAATCTAATCTGATACGGTGCAGTATAAATTAAGTTTTCAGGTTTCAATAGCAAACTCAAGTTGGTGCCATTGGATGAAAAAGGGAAAGCTCAAATTAGTAAAACCTGTGGAGTTTGATATACAACATTGTCATGGATATCATTCTGCACAGGTTCAATATCTTCACTGGTTTTCTTCTCTTCAGCTTCTTGAGTTTCCTCTCTTTCCCTCTCTTCTTTTTCCTTTCTTTCCTTCTCTTCGTTTTCTTTCTGCAAGCGTTCTTTCTCCTCAGCCTTTTCTATCTGTTCCTTGCGCTCTTGATGAAAGTAGAGCAGAAACAAGCAGAGTTTTGATGAGTAACTAGTGGCACATATCTCACAGCATAGAGCAATGAGTTCATGCAAATTCATTGATCTGAATAGAAGATAAGAAATTGGCTCTTATGCTTCATAATGTGCACATATATATATATATATGCTAGTTTGCACAGCAAACTAGAATTCTCTAGCATGCTAGCTACACCAAGTTGTCAGGTTTTTTCAACTTAATGCTTTAGTCATCCATTCACATACTTAAGCATGGAAATACATACACACATACACATCCTGGCGAAGAAGAACAGTATTATGATAAAGCATGGATTGAAATTCTCACAATAATACATTGACAAATAAAACAAACATGAGAAATGCTGATTTTGACATGTATAACTTAACCCCTTTCAAAAAATATGCTTGATTATTTTGTTTCTAAAAGAAAAATCATGTTCATTTACACCAACTATTGAGATCAAAAGACAGTGAATGATCTATGATGGAGGCACCAAAATCACCAAATATGACTTTTAAGGTGTTTCATATGTTTTCTTCTTCTTTGCTGCTTTTATTCTGTTTTAATTATTTATTTACTTTTTGGCTGGGAATGCAGTTGAGAAGGAGAGCATGCCGACATTGCACTTTTTCCTTTTCTTTTTTCTTTTGTTGGGTAAGGTCGCCAACATTGCACTTAAACAAAAGAAGAGAAGAATACCCTTGAGCTTTTCTACCAACGGTTTGAGTATCTTCTCGTCGTCCTTTAGCTTGGACAATTCTCCTTCGTCCTTCGCTATGGCTATTTTTGCTTGCTCAATTTCCTGCCTGCGTATAACAACGCCTTCCTGATATGTGGCAATCTTTTTCCTCAATTTTTCTCTAGCCACTTTTCCAGCCTCCCAGCAAGTATTTGCGCACTTAGTTTTACCATCATACTCATCACTCCCATCACAGCAATCTGCCCCAACGGTGAAAGTTCACAATTTAAGTCCTAAAGGTGATGGGATGTAACAAAAACTGAAATAACAACAGAACAGAAATATAGGGCGAAATATGTATTGTTTTCTGCAATTTTATGGTACAACACAAGTAATATGCATTTCAAAAACCATAGAGAACAAATGTTTGAGTAAATCTTAAGCAAGAACTGGAGACTAAACTACAACTCAAGCAGAACTTGCACAAATATATATGACCATTCACAAACTAGAAAGTTTTGTAAACTTTAAGCAAGCACAGGATAACAAATTACCATTTACTAACACCTCTGATTTCATCTATACATGACCATTCTGAGACTAGTAAATGTCATAAACAAAAGTATCGTCTAAGGAAATGGGTATCCAAGAAAAAAAAAATGATCTACTTCTCCACAATTCAATGCCAATTTGTCAATTCTTCAACTCTTTGACTATTTATCACACTGATAATAACAATTCAGATATCCTAAAACCTCTCGGATTTATGTGATTTGGTAAGATTAAAATATTTTAAGTAAATCAAATTAGTTCGCCACTAGTGCATCTGGAAAAGTAGTTAAATTGAGAGGTCCAAGCACCAAGTAGACATCAATCGTGGGCAAAGGAGTAGTGTTAGATTTTAATTAAATGCATATAACTGTAATATAGAGGGGACAGTTCTTCTCAAAATAAATTGTCATCAACACATCAGTGAAGAGAAACAAGACAACATTCACATGGTTCAAACAAGAATATGTATTCCCACTCACAAATTTAGAGTTGCATTTCTCTGTTTTATAATCGATTACAATAGGCAGTGCACAATTTTATTCCAACTTAGCAATTCACATTTTGGGTGATTAGGACTGAGCTATGATACTTGTAAAGATTCAGATATTGTGGGCAAGGCCCACCAATTCACATCAAACATGGATTATAGAGAAGTGCAAGTACGCCCCATGTTCAATCTGACATCTTCCCATCTTAAATAAAAAATTTAACACCACATTGTGGACAAAATGTATTTGTCAGCCTCAAGCACCCTTGATAATTAAATAGTAGGTGCTTACCACGAGAAAATAGGAACATATGCCCACAGCGTTAAAGACACCACTGGAAATGTAGCTTACAAATACTAGACTAATTAGATTTAATCAACAAAAATCTGAATCAGCATGCAGCATCTGGGTGAATCATCAAATGAACCATGCTTTAAGCAATGATGGCGACACAAAAATATGAGTAATGTATCATTTCCTAATAGTAGTGGCACAGTTCTTCATCTAATGGGAAAGCCAACAACACTCTTGCCTAGCAGATTAAACGGAATTGTTAGAAGTGATGCATGATTACCGCAAATTCCATCATTGACCCTGGAAGAATAAACGATGAGTGGAGAATGCCCAGCATTCTTGCAGTAGAATCTCCCATTGGGGCAAGCTGATGTTCCTGCAAAACCAGCCCAGTACCCAATTCACCAAAAACACAACATTGAATCGCTAAATCAATTATAACTTCCTAAACAAGGCAAAAGTGAGCCAAAAAAATCAACTTTATCATTCATCTATTTATCATTCATCTAAAAGGCCCACATCACGAAAATGGAGTTATTTAAACAACATGGGAGTGAAAAGAGTACCGGGCTCATCAGAGCCATCAGGGCAGTCACAGAAATCGTCATTGAACTGGGACTTGTTGAATTTCTTTGATCCATCTTTGCACTTAATCGTACTGGATGATGACAATGCCTTGTAGTAATTCTCATCTGCACCCACATCATTTTTTTTTTTACCCTTATTTTTCTTGAATGCAACAATTCATGTAAACTCTACAAACCCACCCACCCACACAAAATCCGAAAGAAAAATAATGAAAATGAAAAACAGGGACATGATACAGAAAATCGATCTACTGAAGCCACCTTCAGGGGAAACTCCGAGGAATGAA
>CM047880.1:501194-558758 GCA_026212405.1 Petrea volubilis | reverse complement strand
AGTAAAAGCAATCCACAAACACCCTTGAAGATCATTATGATACCAAAATCTCTTTTATATATAATTATTGGATAATACAATGAAAAATTGTTTATGTGAACCCTTAATGATTACGTACGACGTCTCATGCATGCATAGTAAAGATACAGAACAAAAAACAAAGTAAAAACAAAGGGTTGAGTAGATTCTTAACAAAAAATTAATGTTCTGTAACGACTGAAATCAGATAATATATAATTTTGTATTTAGTGTGTAATTTCTGAAAAGAAAATGCCAATTCTGTCCCATAGAATGCCTATTTTTTTATTTGAATTGGACCCATAAAGTATAATTTTTCATATTATATAGAAATTCTCACATCACGTCCTATGAGTTATTTTTCTACTAATAGATGACGGAAATGATACATTTCATCCGTGTGGCCATTAAGTGGGGTCAAAATTGAATGAGTTAATTACATTTCAACCCATTTTAATTGAAATTAAAAAAAAACCCTATGGAGAAACAATATTCAGAAAAGCCCCTTATCTATTCCAAAAAAAACAAATTCATATTAATAAATGAAATGTTGATAAATAAAAACTAATAGAGTCAACTAATTAAAAAAATAAAATTCTTATATTATAAAATTTATACAAATAGTATAATATATAAATTAATTAATTTGTTTGAATATTACTTAATTGATATAAATTAATATGAAACTAATAAAAAACCAAAAAAAAATAAATAGATGAAAAACCAATATATAAAAAAAATTGGCATATACAAATTACATGTCAGATATATACATTATTAAAAAATAATTAAAACACCCTTACCCCAACCCCATCCTTTCGTATTCAACTGGATTTCCTATTCTATCTCAATCCCCCTAGGCGTCTCTTCTCTCTCTCCTCTCTCTCTCACCCCCTCCCCCCCCCCCCCCCTCCAATCTATATGTATGTATGTATGTATGTATGTGTGTCTTAATATGTATTTATAGTTTATACAGACATTTGTCTCTTGTATTTACCTATATGTGTGTTATATTTCTCTCCATATATCTATATCTATGTATGTGGGGGTTTGTTGTAGGGTGATTTTATTTTGTTTTTTTGAAATTTCAAGTAACATGGGTTAAAATGCAGTTTCGAAATTGTTAAATGAATAATGAAGGTATCGAAAGAGAAAGATTAAAGTTGTATAATTTATGATATTGATTTGTCAAGAGGCACATAAATATTAATCTTCATAACCCGCCATATTTTCAGAAGATGGAAAATTCTTTTTGTTGTTCATGAATCATGATATGATATATTGGTTTTCAGTTTTTCCTAATGACTTAGACATTTAAAACAACGTGAATTACTATCTCAAAAAAGAAAAAAAACAACGTGAATTATTAATACAAGTTTTGCATACTTGTGCTAAATTATATATGGTTTCCTCAATTAAACTCCTCCATTAACCATCGATATATTTGATGTGGCCAAATCCGCCCTGGCCACGTGCGCTCCTCCTCAGCTTACACGTCGGATCCAGGTCAGCGCATGCCGCCATCCCCCTATCGCCGCGTGTCAGGCCTATCCCTATCAGGCCCTTGACGGCCTTGTTCGGCCAGAGTTCACCACATCTCCTTGACTCAAGGCTCTCCCCGATGTAATGGCATGTTCGATGTCGACGAGGCTTCATTCTCGGGGTCAATGCTCTGAGATCCTCCTCGAACGAGGAATGCATCCCACGCGCCCACAGAGCGTCATGGTGAACGCCCGTCACCAGCAACGGGATTGGGCCAACCTAATTCTGGTCCGGCCCACCTATTTTTTTATTATTATAAATAGTACGACGACACTATTCATGTGGTAAGACAACTTTATCTACCGATACGCTGAATATCACTTACTGTTCACCTGCCCGAATTCTGACTTGAGCGTCGGAGGGTCTTCGCCGGAGACACTTCCGGCTAGTCTCACGTGTGCTCCATCCTTGCAGAATAGGACCCGACCAGCATTCAGACACCCCTACTCGGATATACCTGACCGGATTCGGACACTTGCTCCCAGGACGAAGTGACGTGTACCGCAGGACAAAATCCGACCACATCATTTTGGCGCTAGAAGGAGGGCTTTCTATTCGAGCAAGTGAGAAAATGGTAAACACACGAAGGACCGGAACAGAGTCAGGGGCCCCGCAAACCACCGCCCATCCTGTTCCCAAAACTCACGTCATCCCACCTCACGCTGCCCCGCAAGCCATCGGGCCAGCATCTACGCCTCCCGCCGAACAGAACCTCGTCGTTCTGACGGCTGATCAGTTCAATACGCTCCTACACGAGATCAGGCGGATGAACCCAGTCCCCGCCCCGGCTGCCACTGCTGAAGACCCTCACCCGATGAGGGAGGAAATTCGCCCCCCGCGAGGCGTTCGGGCAACCGACGCCGAGCGGGATGACGCGCGGGGTGCGCGAACGGATCCCCACGACAAGGGAGGTCCGCAGAGAGAGACGGCCCCCGCCTCCTCGACCGGCGGAGGAAGTTGACGAATCCTCTGTGGGGGCGTCCTCAGGTCATCCTGAACGGAATCACAGAGAACGGTTGGAAGAAATCTCCCACCAGGCCACGGAGATCCAGCGGAGGATCGACGAGGTCCGCCGCGGAGAAAGATCCCGTGATGATGTTGGGGAACTTTCGCATCGGATGGAAGACCTTAACCGGAAGCTCGAGGAGGTATCTCACCGCTCCGGACAGGGGTCGGCTCAGCGATACTTTGTGCCGGACGAGGCAGACCCGCTAAGCGCAGACCTTCAACAAGCCCGAGCACCCAGAGGGGTCCGAATCCCGACCGACTTGCCCCGATACAATGGAGAAGCGGATCCCAAAGAACACCTAATACAATTCAAACACGCCATGCGCGTGCACATGATCGACGATGACTTCGCCGCGAAGTTGCTGGTTACGACTTTTTAGGGAGTAGCCTCACAATGGTACGTCCGCCAAGCCCCAGGTTCGATCAGAAGCTTCGCCGATTTGGCGATAAAGTTCGTCAACCATTTCCAGACGAAAAGCCTAGCGAAGCTGCCCCCATCCCATTTGCATAAGATTCGACAAAAGGAGGGCGAGTCTCTGAGGGACTTCTTTAACCGATTCAACACCGAGCTGCTCAAGGTCGAAAGCGTCCAGATGGACTTCCTCCTCGACGTAATCATGGGGGCCATCCGAAATCAAGCATGCTCGGACCATTTGGCCAGGAAGCGCCCGACCACCATGGAGAAAGTCATGTCCATCGCTCAACAATACATGAATGTCGAGGACATGAGGTTTAAAAGGAGGCCAGAGGTCGGGGAAAGGAAGGACCGACGACGAGACAACGAGCTCACCCCGTTGGTCATGTCGAGGAAAGAGATCTTCGCCACAATCAACGCCAGCGACCCGACGGTTTTCCGAAGACCAAGGAAGATCCAGGACGTGGACGGAGCCCCCCCGAGAGGAAACAAATATTGTGCATTCCATAAGCAAGTGGGAAATCATGACATCGAGGGCTGCTATGCCCTCAAGAAGGAAATACAGCGCCTCATCGACCTGGGCCGTCCGGAGATCAAGAAATACGTGAAAAGGCAAGGACAGGGTCGCCAGGGTGAGGGAAGCCGCCGACGTAACTCCCCGTCCTCCATGGACGATGAACACGAGCCGCCGAAGAGGACTCGGTCTCGCTCTCCTCGATGAGATTACAAGCCATCCGGTCGGGACGACAAACAGCCTGCCACACAGGATAACCTCCCGGTCAGGGGGATGATCCACACCATTGCGGGAGGACCTAGTGGTGGAGACACTAAGAGCAGAAGAAGACAGGTGGAGAGGCGCCTCGACCAGGCCCGATACCGTATCGAAGAGCGCTACTACCATGAGAGGCTGCACGTCAACACCGTATCAGAGGCAGCGACGCCGACGTCGGAGTCACTCGAATTCTCCGACCTTGATCTTGCACACATCCCGAAGACAGAAGGACTGGAGGACACACCGGATTACCCAATGGTCATTAATTTGGACGTAGCCAACTACTCCGTGGCAAAGACCCTGATCGACAATGGGAGCTCCGCCAACATCATCTTCGCCAACACCTTCGCCAAGATGGACTTAGGAAGATACACGCTCTCCCCCGTACAGACCCCTCTCGTCGGCTTTGGGGGTTCCGAGGTGGTCCCTCTCGGGATGATTCAACTCCCCACCTCGTTGGGGGAGGCCCCGAGAAGAAAGACTATGATGGTCCAGTATCTAATAGTTGATGCTCCGTTTGCTTACAACATCATCCTCGGGCGACCCGCTCTTAATGCGTTTAGGGCGGTGGTGTCCACGTACCACTTAAAGATGAAGTTCCCCACCCCCGCGGGGGTCGGGCAAGTCACATGTCGGATCCTGGACGCCTGGAAGTGTTACTCGGCCTCCGTCGAAGGGAAGAAGACTCCGGCACCCCGACTAGTCGAAGCAGCCGCTTCACGAATGGACGTCCCCGAGTCCTCCGAAATCGACCCAACAAAGCGGAGGAGGCTAGAGGAAGAAAAGATGACGCCAGCGGAAGAGTTCAAGACAATCCACCTCGTAGAGGGCGATCCATCCAAGACCACCCGGGTCGGATTGACCCTCGACCCGCATCACGAGGTCATGTTGGTCGATTTCCTCCGGGCAAATGCCGATGTCTTTGCTTGGAAGGCCTCAGACTTTCCAGGAATCGATCCCGAAGTCATTGTTCATCGCCTCAACGCGGACCCATCGTTCAGGCCGGTGAGGCAGAAAAAGAGGATATTTTGTGAAGCTCGAAACCGGATCATCGAGGAGGAGGTCAACAAGCTCCTCGAGGCAGGCTACATTGTGGAGGTCCAGTTCACCGAATGGTTATGCAACGTGGTCGTCGTTGCCAAGGGCGATGGCCGATGGCGGATGTGCAACGACTTCATCGATCTCAACAAAGCCTGCCCCAAGGATCACTATCCCCTTCCTCGGATAGACCAACTCGTGGACTCGACGGCGGGGTACGAGTTGATGAGCATGATGGACGCCTTCCAAGGCTACTACCAGATCTACATGGCCGAGGAGGATCGTGGGAAGACGTCGTTCGTCGTCTCGACGGGGACGTATTGCTTCCTCGTGATGCCCTTCGGGCTAAAAAACGCCGGAGCTACGTATCAGAGACTTGTGAATCTCATGTTCAAGGAAGAGATCGGGAGAACCGTCGAGGTGTACGTCGACGACATGATAGTCCGCAGTGAGCGGGGGTCCGATCATCTCGGGCACCTTGCTCGAACATTTGAGATCCTAAGAAAATATGGCCTAAAACTCAACCCGAACAAGTGCACGTTCGGCGTCCGAGGAGGTAAATTCCTCGGGTACATTGTCAGCCATAGGGGGATCGAGGCCAACCTCGCGAAGATTCGCGCCATCCTCGACATCGAGCCACCTAGCTCAGTGAAGGAAGTACAGAGGCTAGTAGGGCGCATAATCGCCCTCAATCGGTTCATATCCCGCTCAGCGGACCGGAACCTCCCATTCTTCAAAGCACTAAGAAAGGTGCCGGATTGGAAATGGACGGAGGAATGCCAGCACGCGCTCCTCGAAGTAAAAAGATACCTGACCGAGCCCCCTCTGCTGTCGAAACCAGTTCCGGGGAGGCCCCTTTATGCCTACCTGGCGGTATCCCCAAATGCAGTCAGCTCGGTCCTAGTGCACGTGGAGGATCGGGTACACCGCCCGGTGTATTACCTCAGCAAGCTCCTCCAAGGCCCTGAACGGAACTACCTGGCCATCGAGAAGCTCGCCCTTGCTTTGGTCCACTCCGCCCGGAAGTTGAGGCAATACTTTCAGGCCCATACCATCGTGGTCCTAACCAGTGAGCCACTAAAGCAGGTATTGGCCAAACCCGATGTCTTCGGTCGGCTCGTGAAGTGGGCCGTCGAGCTTGGCGAGTTCGATATCCAGTTCCAACCACGGACCGCGATTCATGCCCAGGTCCTGGCAGATTTCTTAGCAGAGGTGGCCCCGAGGGCAGAAGCGGAACCAAAAACTCCGTGGACCCTAATGGTCGATGGGTCCTCCACGAACATAGGTGGAGGAGCCGGGGTTTATCTGCGGGATGAGTTGGGCAACGAGCTCGATTTTGCCATTCGCCTTGAATTTTCGGTTTCCAACAACGAAGCTGAGTACGAAGCCCTCGCCGCGGGGATGAAGATTGCCCTGGACCAGAGCGTGGACGAACTTGTCGCCTTGACCGATTCACAGTTGGTGGCCGAGCAGGTCAATGGCAATTACGGCGCCCGTGAAGCATCGATGACGAAGTACCTCGAGGAGGTCAACAAGTTAAAGGAAAAATTCGCCAAGTTCTCTCTCGAGCAAATCCCCCGGACAGAAAATGATAGGGCGGATCAACTGTCGAAGCTAGCCAGTTCGATGAGAGGGACTAAAGAAAGAAGAATAACCATGTTGAGTTCGCCAACACCCTTGACCGGGTCGGGGACGCGACAGTGCATACTCTCCGTCAAGCCCCCGGAGGATTGGATCGCGGAACTAATCACCCACCTGAAGGACGGAATTCTCCCCGAGGGACCCGTCGAAGCCAAAAGACTTCGGAAACAGGCCTCTCGATACGCCCTCGACGGGCAAGGACGCCTGTTTAGGAAAAGCTTCGATGGGCCTCCTCGACGGTGCTTGAACACACAGCAGGCCAGGGAAGTTATCGAAGAGATACACCAAGGGTGTTGCGGAAACCATACTGGGCCAAGGTCCTTGGCCAAAAAGGTATCACGGGCAGGGTTTTTCTGGCCCAATCTCATGCAAGATTGTTTCGACTTCGTCCGAAGATGCCGAGCATGCCAATTGCACGCCAATCTAGTCCACCAGCCTGCCGCTCCGATGGTGAATGTGGAGGTATCTTGGCCATTCGACCAATGGGGAATAGACATCCTCGGACCGTTCCCTCAAGCTCCCGGGCAAAGGAAGTTCGTGATTGTTGCTGTCGAGTATTTCACAAAATGGGCCGAAGCGGAGGCCGTTGCGAAGATCACCGACTCGGTTGTCAAAATTTTCATCTGGAAAAACATCATCTGCCGCTTCGGACTCCCCAGGGTCGTCATTTCCGATAACGGAATCCAGTTCCAAAGTCATCGGGTGAGGGAATGGTGCAACAGCCTCAAAATCGAGCAGCGTTTCACCTCAGTAGGGAACCCTCAGGCAAACGGTCAAGTCGAAGTCACTAACCGAACAATTCTCCACGGACTCAAGACCGCCTTGTTCGGCGCACAGGGCAATTGGGCCGACGAGCTCCCAGGCGTGCTTTGGGCATACCGGACCACTCCTCGGACTGCGACGGGCGACACCCCGTATGCCTTAGTTTATGGCTCCGACGCCGTTATACCAGCCGAAGTATTGCACCCATCTGCTAGGGTTGCGCACTTCGACGAGATC
Organism: Petrea volubilis; assembly: GCA_026212405.1. Classification (NCBI taxonomy): domain Eukaryota; kingdom Viridiplantae; phylum Streptophyta; class Magnoliopsida; order Lamiales; family Verbenaceae; genus Petrea; species Petrea volubilis. The sequence continues at coordinate 551,325 of CM047880.1, read as the reverse complement.
GCCAACGTCGACCCTCGCCTGACCGAGCTCGACCTCGCCGAAGAAAGAAGGTGTGTCGCCCTTCGAAGGATGGACAACTTCCGGGCATCCACTGCACGTGCTTACAATCGCAATGTCCGTCCCCGGATATTCCAGATCGGAGACCTGGTCACCAAGAAGGTCGAGGTTTCTCACCCTGTGGGAAAGTTGGACCCTAAATGGGATGGTCCGTTCAAAGTGACCAAGATTTGCAAAAACAACGCCTATCGCCTCGAGGACATGTCGGGAAGGGAACTGCCCCGTCCTTGGAACGCCTCGAACCTCAGACGGTTCTACGTATGATAATGGCCCGAGTAAAAACATCGCGTGTAAAACTAGCTCGCATGAAGTATTTTATTTCAACTGTTTTAATAATTACATCGTTATCATCGAATAAGATTCCGGCTAAAACACGCCGTTTTATGCACGAACTCTATTCTCCCCAGCTCGATTTTTGATTATCAAGTTATTTCTCAAAGTTCTCAAAGTTTCTTTTTATTATTATTTATTATTGGACATTTTATGCTCCCTTACCGGATTAAATAACATGTATTTCGAGGCTGAAACCATTGATAAAAATGAGCATGAAAATAGTATTTCGACCAGGCACTTGCCATTGAAAAATTTCATTAACCATTCACACAAATTTCATCGATCATAATAAAGTTCAAAAAAAAAAAACAAAACAAAACAAAACAAAACAAAAATACATGTTCTCGGGCGTCCAGCCCGGCCTAAAATCCTATGGCTTAAGCGCCATCTATCTCCTTGGCCACCTCCTCGATGGCCGCCTCCACGGCTTGATCGGCCCCAGCGCCAGCCGCCACTGCATCCGACGGGGCACTTGTCGCCCCCAAAGATGACCCTCCTTAGTCCAGGACGATGGGATCGTCGGGCTCCACATCCGGTGAGAGAGGCTCCCCTAAGCGTTTATGCTCCTCATTGCGGACCTGTCTCTCCACAATGGAAATAACTCGTGCAAACTCTGCACCCTCATATGCCGGCAGCGCCTCATCATCCTCATCGTCCTTCTCCCCGGCATCGTTCAGATCAAGGCCGTACCCCTCCATGGAAAAATCTTGCGGGATAACACCGCGCGCCTTCAGCTGCTTGAAGGCTCTTTCAAATCCGAGGGAGGCATCGTTCGCCCCGCGGAGGATGGTAGCATACTCGAACACCGGTCCTCGAACGAACCGCTTGACGGCTTGTCTCTCCCAGTCGGGGACCGAGGCCATCAATTCGGTCCTCATCGAGCGGCGGCCTCTCTCCTCACCCTGCACGAAGGCCTCCTTGGCCTTCTTCCTCAGGAGGCTGACCTCTTGCTCAAGCAAGGACTCCCTGGTCTTGAAATCCAGCTCGAGCTTCTCGAGCCGCTCCTCCAGGGCCTGAGTCTTCCCCCGCGCCGCGGCTATCTCATGTTGAGCGACTTGATTTTTCTGCCGCTCTTCATCCAAATCCGCCTGGAGGCTGCTTCCTCGAGCCTCCCGCTCGGCCTTGTCACAACGCGCCCGGCTGACCTCCAGCCGACGAAGGCCATGGAACACCCTTTGCTGAAGAGTGTTCATGTCCTGGGCGATGCTCAAGGCCAGCTCCGCATCATCGAGCTCGGACAGGCTGACCTGATCGGCCTTAAAAACGGCGTTTTGGAAACTCCTCATGGCCAACCTTTTGCTCGTCCCTCCGAAGATGCTACGGTCGGAGAGGTCACCATATTTGGGGCCGAAGCGAGGTTCCGGGGCGTCCGGATAGTTCAACACCTCCAGCTCTTCCGATGAATACCCGGAGCCATCAGCCGGCCTCTTGCCTTTGGCCGACTTCGAGACGGGTTTCTTCGGAGCGGGCCCCGTTGGTCTCGTCGGTGGCGTGGAGTCCGGGGCTTTCCTTTTCCGGCCAAGAGGCGTCTCCTCCACATCGATGGCATCCTCCCGACGAGGATCTCTGGCCGGTTGAACTGGTGCCTGCGCCTGGGCCGATCTCCTCGGAGCACTAGTGGCGGCCGCTATGGCTCGGGCCTCTTCCGAGGGGGGAGATGGCCTCCTCCTTCCACCGGCTACTTTGGAGATCAAGTTCATACGTCCCATTTCCAACACGCTGAGATCTGCAAAATTGAAAACCGACCAATTAGACGATAATCGAGCATAAAGACTTGAATATCCGAGTAAAAACATGCAATAAATAATACCAAAAGTAACATGATCGATATCAAGCCTGGCCGGCGAGAGCCCGGCCTTTACTAGGAACCGTTCCTGGGTCATAAAGATCGGACACAGCAACCCCTGCGCCTTATGACCATTGATCCACTCCCTTGTCCAACTACTCGATCCCAGCCCGGCCAGGGAGAGCTTCCTCGCCTCCGGGTTATGCACCCTCCTCACCGGCCATGGATCATCGGATTGTATATAGCACCACTTCTGCTTCCAGTCCGCCCCGTAGGACGATGAAGCTGTTTCGATCAGCTTCCTTCCATTCTTGGCGCTCACAAAAAAACAGTTAAATTCATCATCCGGGGAGGACCTGCTCGAGTGGTTAACTTGGTATAAATCAGAAAAGTTGGCCACAGTGGGATTGTGCCCGGTACAGCAACAAAAAACAACGAAGGCACACATCGAGGCGTATGAATTCGGGGTCAGTTGAATCGGGCTTATATTCAATCGATTTAGGATGGTGGAAATGAAGGCCGGGATCGGAAATCTAAGCCCGTTCTCGATGTGAGCATAGTGGATGGGGATGCACCCCTCGGGGGGGTTCGTAATGGAATCCTCCCTGCTCGGCCAGATGACCCCAAACCTGCCTCGGATGTAGTGGTTCATTATCTTCTTTACGTCCCGATCGGAGTTATTCGCTATGATGTTTCCCCAACTGACTGTTGTCTGGTTCCCGGCGATGGCCTTTCTCCTCCCCCGAAGAGGCTCCTGACCGGATGGGCCCGCCTCTTCAGAAACGGACCTCCACGAGGGGACCATCACGTCGGGCACGTCGCCCATTGGAAGAAGCGCTTCCCCGCGTTCCGCCTCCATGCGCCGCCTCATCTCCTCTACCCTACTTGGGCTCTTACCGCCCCCTCGGGGCCGACTGGTGCTCGCCTCGCCCGGGCAACGAGACGTCGCCCCCTCAAAAGAGGCCTCTGCCTCCACGGAGATCGACAGATTTATATCACTTAACCCCCCTTCGATCGGGGACCCTACCATCCTATTTTGACTATCCGAGCTATTCGTGTGTTGGCTCATATTTAAGGATTGTCTAACGAAAATGAAGAGCAAGAAAGAAATAGTTCGGAAAAAGGGGAGTACCTAGGTTTGGCTGGTCGAAAGGAGATTTTGTCTGCTCGAAATGATTCCCGTGTGCTCGGTGCTATCAGATTATTCTCGGAATGCAACTTCAGCTCGATTGTAAAATGACGCGCCCGTAGTCACGCCCGGAGCCCCTATTTATAGGGCGGTAAAAATATTCCTCGGGAAGTCCAACAGTCGCCAGCATTTATTACCAACGGTCACATCCCAACGGTCAATTTTCGAAGTTACCGCCAATGCCTGATCGGTAATTCCTGGGCGATGTCGTAGGCGCTACCTCCTCGAACAGTCCCCGGTCTGCCCGTATCACGAGGATCGACCAGACCAAGAACTGGGGGGGCTAATGATGTGGCCAAATCCGCCCTGGCCACGTGCGCTCCTCCTCAGCTTACACGTCGGATCCAGGTCAGCGCATGCCGCCATCCCCCTATCGCCGCGTGTCAGGCCTATCCCGATCAGGCCCTTGACGGCCTTGTTCGGCCAGAGTTCACCACATCTCCTTGACTCAAGGCTCTCCCCGATGTAAATGGCATGTTCGATGCCGACGAGGCTTCATTCTCGGGGTCAATGCTCTGAGATCCTCCTCGAACGAGGAATGCATCCCACGCGCCCACAGCGCGTCATGGTGAACGCCCGTCACCAGCAACGGGATTGGGCCAACCTAATTCTGGTCCGGCCCACCTATTTTTTATTATTATGAATAGTACGACGACACTATTCATGTGGTAAGACAACTTTTATCTACCGATACGCTGAATATCACTTATTGTTCACCTGCCCGAATTCTGACTTGAGCGTCGGAGGGTCTTCGCCGGAGACACTTCCGGCTAGTCTCACGTGTGCTCTATCCTTGCAGAATAGGACCCGACCAGCATTCAGACACCCCTACTCGGATATACCTGACCGGATTCGGACACTTGCTCCCAGGACGAAGTGACGTGTACCGCAGGACAAAATCCGACCACATCAATATTATTTGGAATTGCTTGGTGATACTCTTGGAAACTAAAATGATGCTCGATCGTTCTATGTATTTATTGCAAAAGATTTCTCCAAAAATATCTTTCTTTGAGGTAATATATTATTAAAAAATTTCACATGAATTTAAGATAATGAAAATTTCAAGTAAAAATAAAAAGAATATATATATATATATTAATTAAAAATTCAAAAAAAAAAAAAAGAAAGAAAAAATCCTAATCCCTTCTTCCTCCGCCCGCCAACCCAAACACGCGAATCCCCCACCCCACCCCAGCCACCAGAACCCCCAAACCCCCCACTCGAACCCTCCACCTCCGATTTCTTCCCCACCCGCTCCAATTTCTTTCGAAACCCATATGTGTATACATGTAAATATATATATAGATGTGTGTGTGTGTGTGTGTGTGTTTGTGTGTATATATCTATGCGTGTGCGTATATATATCTATGCGTTGTTGTATATAAAAATGTATATATATACATATATATATATATATGTATGTGCGTGTATTTGTGCGTTATATAGGTTTGTTCAGGTGTGTATATATTTGTGCCCCACGAAAACAAACAAAGAAATTGAGTCGTGCCCAAATTTCACTGCAAGCCATGCCCCAGAGCCAAGCAAGAGAAGGCCTATAATAAAAAACCACAAAAAGTTTTCTATAGACACTCCATCGATCTTTAGTGCATTATCTTCATTATTATTATCACAACCTGCGCAAAAATAGAAAAAAATAATAATAAATAAACCATATATACTTTGTTCTTGATTATAATTTTCTCATTTAGTTATTTCATTAATGAAAAGAGGAATAATTACTCCCACTACCCCTGAATTTTGGCGTAATTATAAATAACACCCTCTTGTATCGATTATTACCAATACCCCCCTGTGTTTTGTTGTTGTCTTACAATTTCCACCTTCCGTTAAGTTGACTAACAGTCAACGTTTGTATACTAATGTGATCTCCTCAAATTACCCTTTCAAAGGCAGGAATATTATTTGAACAAATATGAAATGACTCATTTACCCTTGAGGGGGTGTTTATGATAAATAATATCATTGTTTGAGGTGTTCTATGGTAATTGAATACAATATCAAGGGGTTTAATGTAACATTTTTGTTAAATATATATATATATATATATATACATATATATGTGCCACTAGGCCTATAGCTTAGTGGTGGGGACTTGAACTCTACACCATTGAACTCGTGTTAATTTGAACCCTCTTCTCTTCTCCTCTTCCATTTCCGGGTGAGTGTGTGTGGAGGGTTTCAGTTGATATTTATATAGTATTGCAAGTGGATTGCATAAATATATGAAAAATTCTTATCCGAACTTGATTTTGCCGAACCAAACAAATCATATGTATTGCACTTGTCAAGTGATTGGTCACTCTCCCTAAATTATTGATCATTCGCAGGATAAGTGTAAAATATTCGCCACGTGATTAAGAGTGGTTAGGCCGAGTCGGGTCTAGACTAGAATTTATCTAAATATATAAACATACATATATTTAGATATGGACATGATTTTCTTTAGAAATGATAATTATAATGTGTTTACATTGATAATAATTTGGAAGATGGTCGAAGATAGCTGAATGGTTCCCAGGGCGAACCCGACAACGAAATAAAGAACTATTGGAGAACACGAGTTCACAAAGTTGCTAAGCTGCTAAAATGCGACATCAATAGCGTACAATTCAGTCAATTCATTCTTAACACATGGCTGCCGACATTGGCTCAACAAATCCAAGCTTCCTACGATTATGAATCTCAACATTTTGACGATGATACGATGATCAATTATGATACTGTACGGATTATTGGGCCCATGACGAGCAAATGGATAACTGGGCCGGGCCGGTCGAGGCCCCTCAGATTTCGAATGCCAACGACTTATCCGGGCTGGATTGTGGGCCGGACTTGTTTTGTAGCCCTTTTGTGGGCTATCGTTTTGATAGCTCAGCCTGGATTTGCCGTTAAGATAAATGAGTGAGGACCCTCTTAACACTATAAATAACCAGAGGAAGACAAAAGAAGATAGTATATATATATATATACGAAATAAACCTATTTTAGCTTGTGTTTTTAATGCTGAAAAATGAATATCACATTGTAATGGTGAAAATACTATGTGTTATTTCTTTTTCTTTTTCTTTGTTACCTTAAATCAGTTTCGGTTTATTTTTCGAAATAGAATTGTCAAGAATTTTCGAAATTTATTTTTTTTTTAGGAATTTTATGGACAAATATCTCGCAAAACTTGGCTTTTGAAGATATTAGATTGAATAATTTAATAAATTGAAGTTTCATTTTCAAATTAATGAGAACGAAAAGGGAGGGGAACAGTAATGGATAACTATATGTACGATTGATTTATTTCATATATACTAAACAAGTAAATATATATATCCAACTGCATTATAAATTATCATAAGAAAATATAAAATATAATAAACTAACACACCAATATCTATTATAAATAATCGATTATTTTTCAATTAAATTGAATATATACACAATATATGCTGTAAAATGACACAAGCATATACTGTAAGAAAAATTTGGCATTTTGGGATACTTGAAGATTGCAAGTGCCATGCTATTGTAGGGGGCGTACCCACCACTAGAGCATGTTGTGGGGTACCCCCACTCCAATCGATCAATGGCAAATAATAAAAAATTAGGCAAAATCAGATGGAGTGCAGCTAAGGTGCATTCACATTCATCACACTATATTATTGGCTTTGTTCTTCAACGCTAATGGTTAAATTACTAATCGGGACAAGTTTTGGGACCTCTATCACACTAGCTAAGAACCACCACCATTTACTAAAATGACCCTCATCATAATTCATACCATTTCTCTATGAATTCATAATTGATTTGATGACCCTAACTCTTTATGCATGGTCAAAGGCATTTAACTTTAATTTGACTCTTTATAATTGACTTCAAGGAAGTTAAGGTCAAAGGTGTTTAGTGCGGGAGACAATAAATATTTGATGATTCTTTTCTATAACAGTTTAAATTTTTAAATGAGGTGATTATTTAAAGAGATCCTAGCTTTGTTCGAACCTCATCGCAAGGCTTGATACAAAAAAGAAGTCCAACTACATGTGTGGGGGCCTATGAGAGATAATAAATATTTGATAACTCTCTTCTTTAAACTTTTAGATGAGGATGTCATTCAGTATTTAATTTCAATTTGATGTGACCCTAACTTTGTATTTTCTTTTTCTCAAATATTTCAGCCGGAGTTTTAAACATCGCTGAAAATTCAATTAAATTATTCAATACTCAATTTTAAATTAGTTGTTACAAGTTCATCGAAATCAATTCATTTACATATCAAGCTAAAATCAAGTTTATCTTTGACTTTAAATAAATGTCGGATTCTTTTTTTGAATAATAATGAATAGTTGATATGTATTTATACAAATTAAAATTTAGAACTATTATAATTTCACACTTGTCACAATAATATATGCATAAGTGATACTTACTTGAATTACATCAAAAAATTTTAATTTTAAACTGAACTCAAATGAAATATCAGCTCATGATTAAAATAAAAGAATAGCCCTTGACTTAATTCGTTTACATTCCTAATCTAACTCAACCATTATATATATATATATATATATATATAACGAGACTATCTAAGTATACGCATAAATGATACTTACTTGAATCACATCAAAAGTTTTTAATTTTAAACTGAACTCAAATGAAATATCAGCTCATGATTAAAATAAAAGAATAGGACTTAATTCATTTACATTCCTAATCCGACTCAACCGACAAAATGGTTTCAAGCACAAATTGACAATTAAACTCAAGCAATTCCTAAGGCCATTTTAGTAAATTCCACTTCTAGCATGCCACTCTCATCACCCATGTCCATTATCTTCCATTATTATTTAACTCCATCGTCCCACTCTTCCTCATGCACTAACACTATACCTTAGCTAATAGCTAATAGCTGCCACAATACAGTCAATACTCCACAAAACACCATGCCTCCTAAACTTCACATGATTTCTCAACTTATCATTCTATTAATCTTCTTTTTCAACATTTGCTCAGCCATTGACACAGATTTAGGGAGATGGATATCATGGCACGTCGATAATTACGAGAAAATTAAGTCTCTGCATTAGAAAAAACACGAATTAATCGGGCGAAAAACGAACGGTTTATTGGACCGCAGGCTATGAACGGCTGAGATGAACAGAGTGGAGATAACGTTTAGTCAAGATGGCAATGGAGATTACAAGACCATTACAGAAGCAATCCAGAGCATTCCTTTGTACAATACTCGAAGAGTCTTGGTATATATAAATTCAGGCCTTTATGGGTACGTAATAGAAAGATTTCTTTTAGTTTAGTTAGTGAAGCAATATATATATATATATATATATATATATATATGATCCAAGTCTTTATGCTTCTGAAATATGTGAGACACGTCAAATAACATCTTCTATTTCGAAACAACGTTTCATTTTTTTCATCCATAACAAACATTCATATCATGTGTATACAATTATTTCTTTAATTATATACTTTGTCTGAGATATTTACACTTGTGGCGTATATCTATGCATTGAAGAAGGAGATGAAACGATTTGAAATAGAGGATCTTAAGTGATTTTTAAACGGAACAAAAATTTTATTCCAATGCTCGTGCCCCATGCGTTTCATTATTCTTTTTCTTTTTTGATGAATCTATTCTTTTGGTATTTTGTACAAAATCACGTAGGACCAAATCTTTTATTCTATTTTTCTATTTCGTATATGTATTTCATTAATCTACTTTATGCATTTGTATTCCACTTCAGATACGTATAATGCATATCTAACTCATAAAACAATATAAAAAGTTAAATAAAAAAATCTGAACCCCCCATATAGACACAGGAAATTCTTACCCGCATCGAGTTTGGTCACACTGGAGCTAATCACATGATGAATATTTTACACTTGTCATATGATTAGTGTACAGTTGAGGAAGAGTGATTAATTACATAAAAAGTGTATTAACACTTGCTACATGATTGATTGGGTGTGACCAAATCAGGTTTGAGCAAGAATTTTCCAATAGACACTATTTGTGTTTGCTTAATTTATGCATAAATATTGTGTAAGTATTTATGTCTAAATAGTTTGTGAAAATGAATTAAATGTCGGGAAAAGCTGAACATCCCTAGAACAAAGAGTTTCGTAACATTTACGGACGGGATCCCCTACCCCAAAACGATGCCCCAATCTCATGCCTTATACTCTAAATTCATGACACGTGTAAAATCTAATTAACATAACTAAATAATCTACCGTTACGTAAATCTTGAAGATTACACGTGTCATGAATTTAGAGCATGGGACATGAGATGGGGCATCGTTTTGGGATAGGGGATCCCGTCCGTAACATTTATAGGAAATGCGAGTGATCCTCCAACAATAACGGGAAACAACACCGCATCGTCCGTAATAGGAAGAGATGGGGCAGCGCCGAGCACATTCCAAAGTGCAACCGTAGCCGTTGATGCTGATTACTTTATGGCCATCAATAGTGGTGGCAAAATGGGCTCAAACCCATGGGTTCAACCCAATCCAATTGGTTTTGGGTTGGGTTGGGTTTAAAAAATTTATAATGGGTTGGGTTGGGTTTGGTTCCAATTGGGTTAAGATGGTTTTTGGTTTATATTGGGTTTAAAATGTGTTCAAATGAGTTTGGAATGTGTGGATTTATAATTTATAATTACTTTCATTATCATCACTCACACACACACACACACACTGCACACACATTTTCACACACACACACACACACTGCACACACACACACACACAGTGTGTGAAACACACAGTTTCACACACACGCACTGCACACACACACAGTGTGTGAAACTGTGTGTGCTTTCACACACTGTTTCACACACACACGCACTACACACACAGTTTCACACACAAGCACACACTGTTTCACACACACACACACACACACACTGCACACACAGTGTGTGAAACTGTGTGTGCAGTGCGTGTGTGTGTGTTACACAGTTTCACACACACACACGCACTGCACACACAGTTTCACACACTATGTGTGCAGTGTGTGTGTGTGCAGTGTGTGTGTATGTGAAACTGTGTGTGTGTGTGTGTGTGTGTGAAACTGTGTGTGTGCAGTGTCAGTGTGTGTGTGTGTGTGTGTGAAACTGTGTGTGTGCAGTGTCAGTGTGTGTGTGTGTGTGTGTGAAACTGTGTGTGCAGTGTGTGAAACTGTGTGTGTGTGTGCAGTGTGTGTGTGTGTGTGTGAAACTCTGCATGTGTGTGTGTGTGAAACTGTGTGTGTGTGTGTGCAGTGTATGTGTGTGTGTGTGAAACTGTGTGTGTGCAGTGTGTGTGTGTGTGAAACTGTGTGTGCAGTGCGCGTGTGTGTGTGTTACACAGTTTCACACACACACACGCACTGCACACACAGTTTCACACACTGTGTGTGCAGTGAGTGTGTGTGTGTGTGTGTGCTGTGTGTGTGTGTGAAACTGTGTGTGTGCAGTGTGTGTGTGTGTGTGAAACTGTGTGTGTGCAGTGTGTGAAACTGTGTGTGTGTGTGCAGTGTGTGTGTGTGTGTGTGTGTGTGTGAAACTCTGCATGTGTGTGTATGTGTGAAACTCTGCATGTGTGTGTGTGAAACTGTGTGTGTGTGTGTGTGCAGTGTGTGTGTGTGTGTGTGCAGTGTGAAACTGTGTGTGTGTGTGTGTGTGAAACTGTGTGTGCAGTGTGTGTGTGAAACTGTGTGTGCAGTGCGTGTGTGTGTGTTACACAGTTTCACACACACACACGCACTGCACACACAGTTTCACACACTGTGTGTGCAGTGTGTGTGTGTGTGTGTGTGCAGTGTGTGTGTGTGTGTGTGTGTGCAGTGTGTGTGTGTGTGAAACTGTGTGTGTGTGTGTGTGTGTGTGTGAAACTGTGTGTGTGCAGTGTGTGAAACTCTGCATGTGTGTGTGTGTGTGTGTGTGTGTGTGTGCAGTGTGTGTGTGTGCAGTGTGAAACTGTGTGTGTGTGTGTGTGAAACTGTGTGTGTGCAGTGTGTGTGTGTGTGTGAAACTGTGTGTGTGCAGTGTGTGTGTGTGTGTGAAACTCTGTGTGTGTGTGTGTGAAACTTGTGTGTGTGTGAAACTGTGTGTGTGTGTGTGCAGTGTGAAACTGTGTGTGTGTGTGTGCAGTGTGTGTGTGTGTGAAACTTTTTGATTTTTTAACTTATCAAATAATGAAATAAAAATTTGAATTGATGATAGGAATCGATTTAAATTGGTAGCTAAAATTTTTTACATTTTTCAAAGTAGTAGCAATAATAATAATAATAATAATAATAATAGATACAATCTTCCAACTATAATAAATACACATTTTTTCGTTTCGAAATTTGGATCCATTTGGGTTCAACCCAACCCAACCCAGACCCAATCCATCTTGAACCCATATACTTGAACCCATTTTGTACCCAACCCATTTCAAACCCAATCCATATGAACCCAACCCAAACCGCCCATTTGCCACCCCTAGCCATCAACGTCAAATTCGAGGTGTGTGTTTTGTTCACCACGCGCAGTCTGTGTACAATTTGCACTATCTTGTTTAGCATGTTGTCGTGTATAGGGACCAAATCATGAATTTTAGGCGTAATTATAAATAATACCCCCTTGTACCGATTATTACCAATACACCTCTGTGTTTTGTTGCCATTTTACAATTTCCATCTTCCGTTAAGTTGACTAGCAGTCAATGTTTGCATACTAATGTGATCTCCCGAAATTACCCCTTCGAAGGTGGGAATATTATTTGAACAAATATGAAATGACTCATTTACCCTTGAGGGGTGTTTATGATAAATAATATCATTATTTGATGTGTTCTATGGTAATTGAGTACAATGTCAGGGGGTTTAATGTAATATTTTTGTTAATTATATATATATACATATACACACACACACACACACACACACACACACATACATATATACATAAATATATATATACATACAAACATCCTCCTCGCCGGCCATTGTCCGCCGCCGCAACCATCACCCACCGCTGCCGCCATCGCCTCTGGCCACCGTCCGCCGCAAAAGAGAGACTGAGAGGAGGGAGGGAGAGATAAAGGGAGATAGAGATTCAGAGGAAGGAGAGAGAGATTGAGAGAGAGGGGCGAGAGATTGAGAGAGAGGCCGCCTCCGCCGCGTAGCCGCTCTCTGCTGTCGCCGGGCGAGAGAAGAAATCGAGAGGGGCGAGAGAGAGAGATGTAGACAAGAGAGGTCGTCATCGTCTCCTCCGCCGCCCTCCTTCCTTCGCCTCCGCCTCCGCCGCCACCGTTGGGCGAGAGAAAGAGATTGAGAGAGGAGAGAGAGAGATGTAGAGGAGAGAGGTGCCACCGTCTTCGCCTCAGCCACGCCGCCGCCTTTCGTCCTTCGTCTCCGCCGTTGGGCGCGAGAGAGATCGAGAGGGGTGAGACAGAGAGAGAGAGAGAGAGAGAGATAGAAATGGGGAGGGGGGAAGAGAGAAGGAGGGGGTGTGGGAGGTGGTGACCGTGTTTGGGGTGGGGGGGGGGGGGTTAAGCTAGGGTTTTGTTTGATAAGATTAGTAATTTTTTTTTCAATGAAGGGTATTTTAGTCAATTCAATTTTATACCTATTTTTTTATTTTTTAAATAAAAAACATTTCAAATATTCAAGGGGTAAAAATGATATTTTATTATTTCCATCTCTTTCACCAAAAAATTCACAAAACTCAGGGGGGTATCGGTAATTTCTAATACAATGGGGTGTTATTTGTAATTTGACTTAAACTCAGGATGGTGGGAGTAATTATCCCATGAAAAAATAACGAAAAAATTAAAAAAAAAACCTTTGTTGATGCTAATGAGGTTATCATATTCGATGGCGGATCTTGACTATAAATTATTGCGGGAGCCAAAGTCATGGGGGCATATTTTAGGGTTAGACTTTTAAATTAGAATGGCCCTTTTAAATTGTTGCATATGAACTTCATAACCCTTAGTCGCTCTTTAATACTTGGTTTCCTAGTTCATTAGCATTTTATTTTGATGATTAATTGTGAGTGCCACAATATACATATATATATATATACACATATATATATAATGTACATATATAATAGGATAGATTTATGAGCTTGAGGGGGTTATGGCTCCCATATATCATCATTAAGCTCCGCCACTGATTATATTCTTACTTCAAATATTCCTATTCTATCAATGTATATCATTAACTTGGATATAAGATATATAATATGTTCAATATATATATATATATATATATATATATATATATATTATGCTTTCAACTAATGAATGCAAAATGGAATACAAAAGGTGGCACGAAAAACCTTGGCTCCATCACTGATCGTACTTGCATAATTATTAAGCACCAAGTTTTTACTTTGTTTAATTCTACTTGTTAAGAATAATTCGACATGATTCGATGTTTAGTATTGACCATACAAGACCAACACTTCGGAAATAGCATGGGGCTGTCGTGTAGTCAAAACTCTAAGGTCAAGAAGTGCATTGAAGAGCAATCAAGAAATTCACTTAATATTGAAGATGCAATATGCAAATCGGATAATTTTGAAGACATGGGGTATGGATTCAACCCCACACTTGAATATAACTCTACCACTGGTATGGAGACTATTGGAGTGACACAAATAGGCAACGTTGAAAAAAGACAAAAAAAGACACAAATAGACAACATTGAAAAAGGCGAGCTTACAAAAAACTTTGATGTTGGCAAATCTTTTTTTTCCTTTTTTTCTTCTTTGAAAAGAACGACACAAACAACAAAGAAAAAGAGTTATTTTTTTGCATTGAGATATGAATAATTATAAATAATTAGTTTCCTATACTATATACAAAAGGGGTTTTCACATGTTAGAATGGCGTGAACCGACGCCTAGTATATAATGTGTGTGTGTGTGTGCTTTCTTGCATCCACAAAAGGGTTAAGGGTCCATTTATGTGGGCAGTTCAGATCTTCTGTTACATAATCGTGTTATATCTTTTGTTACACTTATCAATACACGCCATGTGTATTGGTGATCAGTGGTTAAGATAAAAAAAAAGAGAAAATTTGATGATATGAAAAAAAATATATAAAGATTAGATTTCGCTCGTCCTATATAATGAAAATGCCTTTAACATTTTATGAAAATTTAATCTTGCTCTCTAAATAAAAATTTCTGACTCCATCCTTACTTATGCGCAGCTGGTGGTTATGATGTAGAGTGGGAGAAGCGCAATTTGTTGGAAAATGTGTGGGCTCATTTCTTCTTGTCACTTATGGTATTTTAGTAATAGCAACAGGGTTTGTGTATGTATTTCTTGGATACTTAGAAAATCATAAGTTCGAAATTTTCCTAACGATTGTGATTTTTGGTATGCCCAATCTTATAGTGTTAGTCAAAGCAATTGAGCATGGTACACTTGCAGTGTTGCTCACACTTGGGCGTCGAGATAGGGTGGAGAGTTGGCTACAAAATAAAACAGTTAAAATGTGTCTCCGCACTAAATTGCCTTACTTGGACACGAAACAATCTATTCAAAAAAACATTGGATCGGACCTCGTCGCATAGTTTGTCAAATCTTCTGTTCACTTTTTTTTTTATTTTTTATAGAACTCTTAATGATTGTATTTTCGTTCTCATTTTCTATTATGAGATTGTATTAGTTTTTCTTTGTATATTGATTTTTTTTTGTTAAAATTGAATTGTTATTAAATGTTAATATTGAATAGATAATGGTGTCGGTTTGCGGGTCCGATCAAAAATATAGTATCTAAATGTGGTAGTAGTTCTTTTTATGCTAAATAGTTAGATGAATACTCTTGTCCTCTATCATTTCCCCTTTGAGTGAGTGTGTGGGGGGGGGGGGGGGGGGGCAGGGAGGGTATTTTTCGGTTGACATCTATAGGGTGTCTCGAGATGATTGTATCAAAAAAAATAGTTAGATGAATATTATTTAATTTATTGTTCGTCTGGCCGCTATGTACATTTTTATTGAAAATGAGATGAACAACCATATTTTCAATTGGAAAAAAATAGTTGAAAATAAATAAAAACGCAATCCGGATACAACCACTCAGATAGTGGTGGAGCCAAAGGGGTGCTGGCAGTTGTAGTACCCCCAAAGTCTAGATCAAACAAAATTTTATATGTAATTTTTTGAAAATTTTAAATATTGCACAAAATTTTATATGTAATTTTATACGTAATACGCATCAAAGTTTCGATAAATCTCACAGAACCATTGGCCAGGTCAATATGTGTGTATCTATGCCATTAATTAAGTTTGGAGAACGTTTGGTTTTGTTTTTTCTATTGTTTTGTGTGTTTAATTATACGTAATTACCTTTTAAATTTTTTTATTATATATATATATATATATATATATAAAAGATCCACGGCTACAGCACTTGAGAAACTACCACAACTCTCCTGTATATTTAATATTTTCCTTAATTGTCTCACCACTATTTCCATGAACTATCATTCATTATCTCCAACAATTTTTTTTTAAACTTTTTTTTTAGTTCAGATCTTTCCAATGTTAATTTTTTTATTCTCTCTTTTTTCAAGTAAACTATTTAACCTTTTTTCTCCAATCTTTATTTGTTCGATATTTTATTCAAGCATGCTAGTCAATATAAACTCACAATCATATTTAAATAATTGATAAAAATATATATGACATGAAACTTGCACAAAAATTTTAAACATTAAATTTTTTTTTGCACACACACAGAGGTGGAGCTAGGGTGCTGGCAGTGGCAGGAGTCAAATTTAAATCGAGCTAAATACCTTTGATATTTTATCGAAATTTTATCTCCCCCAAAGAAAAACTCCTGGCTCCGTCCTTGCACCCACATCGAGTGTGTCGTTGTTTCTAATATTTCATTATGTTCAGGTGGTGGTTATGATGCAAAGTGAGAGAAGCGCGAGTTGATGAAAACGGTGTGGGGTTTACTGATCCTTTGTGTTATCTTTTGTGGTGCTGTGGGAGGAGCAACGGCGGGTTGTTATGCAATATTCGAAAAGACTCCATTGGTGCTAAAAGGTTGTGGTCAATAGTACTGTGCTACAGTGGTTGATCTCATATTGTTAGTGAAAATAATTGAGTATGGCATGGTGGCAGTGTTGTTCACAGTTGGGCGTGGAGATTTGATACTCATTTGGCTTCAGAATAAAGCAGTTCAAATGTTTCTTTGCATTAATTGAAATGCCTTACTTGTACACTAAAGAATCTAGTGATGCTAACCACGGCCAAACAACATTGGCCATCGTCGCATAGTTTAGTCTGTTTATTGATATTAACGATGGTCATTGGCCGTCGTCGTATAGTTTAGTCTGTTTAGTGACTGACGAAGGCCAAACAACATTGGTCGTCTTATAATTCTGTTTAGTCTGTTTAGTTATTAATGTTGTCGTATAGTTTATGGTCCGTTTGGATGGATTTAAAAAAAAAGTACTTCTCGAACAGTGTTTTTTAGAATAAATCAATTTTGTGTTTGGATATAATAATTTAAAGTGTTTTAAAAGTACTTTTATTAGAAACTACTCTGAGGTAGCTTTTAAACAAAGCCATTCTTGGTTTTTGTTTTTTGGCTTCTATTTTTTTTAAAAAAAACTCATCCAAATATAATTTTTTTCTTTCAAGTGTTTTTTTTTCCTTAAAAAATAAGTGCCCCATCTTTTAAAAAAAGTCCATCTAAACGGCCTCTTAGTCTAGCCCTTCCCATCATGGGCGATTCCACGGCTTTGAATGTGGGGTAACTAGAAACCACTGAAATCTTTTTGCCAATTATACATATATATATTGTATTGAATATGAGTCAATATCTTGTTATATGACATTTTGACCAAATCTTTGAGCGACCCACTATAATAGGTACATTAAAAGAAAATCCAGAATCAAAACATAAAAAAGATAAAATTGGCTAATTGAGGTTGTTCTAGGTTTCAGATTTAAAAATATCTTAAGTAAAAAATGAACGATTGTTTAGTTACATATATTGAAATATATATGTATTTTCTAACATTGATAATGAGAGTATTATGAAGTGGGATGAGAACATGAAAGATCACAAAGGACAGTTGTAAGAAAATATTAAATTAGATACTTTAATGTTTTAGTATTAACTTTTTGTTCACTTTTTCAATTTTTTTTTTCATTTAAAGTTAGTTAAATTTTTGACATCAATAATGGACAATTCTAAATTATGTTATTTGGATGTAATTATTTTTGCCCGTCCAAAAGAAATCATTCTATCTATTGGCAGTTTATTTGGAAACTTAATGTCCCGCCAAAAATTCTTGTCTTCGTGTGGCGGCTGTGCCGGGGTGCGTTCCCAGCGGTTGTAAATTTTAGACGTCTTTATATTCTAGCACATTTGTGTTGTCCTTTGAGTTCTGACTCTGAAGAGGATACCAAACATGCGTTCTTTTGCACGACAAGAGTGGCTCTTGGCTGATCTTGAGTGCAACACGGTTTGGAATTGGGGGTGTAGCGCTTGGGATTGGCTAGAACATTTATGGAACCAAAAAAAAGTGATCACTATTGCATTTTGAGAACTCGAAATACCAGGAATAATATAACTTTATTAAACTGGAGAATCGAGCTACAATATGAGGGTATAGTTGCTGTAGTAGAAAGCTAAATTTAATTAAACTGGAACTTGACAAAAGATTTCAGATTATAGCAGAATGAATGAAACTGAAACAAAACACGAGTTCCAGAAGACAACCTAACACTAAACTGTCTTAATTGTCAGTTCAGGAACTGTGCACGACTGTTTAACACACTTACAGCCTTACACCAGTAAGTTGAATGAAGTACTCAGAGCACACTCTTGATCACATTGATTACTTAGAGATGTGCCAAACTATAATTATGGATCAATCTTGATTCACACACACAATCAAGGTTTGACTCTTCTTGTTTGTTGATTTCTTCTATTTATACTTGGTGAGGATCGTTTTCATATTCAAACGGATTCTTTCCTTTCCCGATTTATCAACGGCTTCTTGCCATAGTTAAGTCTCCAATGGATTCTTTCCTTTGCCGATTGATCAACGACTTCTTGCCATAGTTAAGTCTCCAGTGGATTCTTTCCTTTGCCGATTGATCAACGTCTTCTTGCCATATTTGAGCTTCCAACGGATGCTTTCCTTAGCTGGTTTTCTTTCCATGGAGTGAAAAACGACTTTCCTTTAATCTCTTGATTCATCAAATCTTTTCCAACTTCTTCTTGCTATAGTTCTGATAGAAATTGTTATAATCAAATCTGCCAACACATTTTATTTCCAAACATCTTTGATAATTACGTCTTTTCTATAAGCTCCCCCATTCCATAGAGGAGCCTGCTTGTAGCATTCCAATATTCTCTATGGCAGCTATTCAGGTAACTAGCGTTGGCTACTCAATGGGAAAAACAATACAATATTTGTGACTAGAAAATCAAATGATATTATAAAAAATGATATAAATAATATATATTAAATTATGATACCTCTTAATTTGTTAGAAATACATTTATTAAATAACAATAAATTTATCTTGTTACCAAATACTTTATTGGCGATACAATTTAGTATTTTAAATTGTCGGAAGAAAAATTCAAATGACTTTGTGGTGCTCGATTTTGAGGATGAAAGGGATGTGCCTTTAATCTTAGGGAAGCCTTTCATGAATACGGGAAGAGCACTGGTTGATGTCAATGGGGGAAAGTTGACTTTTAGACTTGGGGACGAGAGTATAGATTTTGATGCTATGAAATCTATCAAATGCCATAGAGGGGATGATCATTGCATGAGCCTGGAGGCAACCGAAAACTACGTAAGAGAAAAGAAGAAGGGAAAAGAGGATGAGTAGGATGAGGGGAAAAGGACCCAGTGTGCAAACAGTTACTAGAAACCTTGAGTCCTACACCACCCTCAAGTATTCAGCCCCCGAAGGTAGAGGTTAAGCCTTCACCACGAAATCCGGAATATGCCTTTTTGGAGGAAATGAAACCCTGGAAATCATTTTAAAGCAATTGGAAGTCTAATCAAGGGTAGAATTAAAGCAATGGAGCACCAAATTGCAGACATCAAGAGAATTAGGCCTTCCATAGGCATATATGAAGTTTTGACGGAAGATGATGCAAGGCCGATAAGAGAAACAAAGAAGTGGTACGATGCCCGCATCATGAGAAAAAGGTCCCATAAGGGACAACGAGGGGAACATTTCATGGTGAATGGCCAGTGTTTGAAGGCGTATGCGGGTGGAGATGTGCACAGAGCAGGGTCGACATCATATATCGACCTTATTTATTAAACATGTCGAAAGGAGTCGAGCTAAAGACTTTAAACAAGCGCTTTTTGGGAGGCAACCCAAAATTTTATGTTTTTATGTTATTGAATTTCTTTAAGTTTATTTGTGTGTGGGGTAGACCACTTGAGGTTTTGATGTGATTTTTGTTTGAATTTTGATATGTAAGAGGAAGAGACGGGGTTTTATGACGTCATCTGACCTCAGGTATTTTCTATCTTTTTCTTTACTTTCCGTTTGTGTTTTATTTTCGTTTTCGTAGTTCTTTGAGTATTAGTTATGGTTCTTGTCTGAACTTAATTATTTCCTGTACTTTGGGGACAAAGTACTCTCTAAGTGTAGGGGGGGGGGGGATTTCAGTTGCCTAGGATAAGACTTTTGAGGTTAATTGTTGTTAGCTATGTATGTAAAATTTGAAGAAGAACAGTATATCGGCTGGAAACCCGGATGGCTAGACGAAAAGAGTCATCTTTGACGATTCGTGTCTTGGTATAACAACGCCACATACTGTTCAAGATCAATTCTATTGATAATGGCTTATTGATGGTTTTAGAAATTTGTCTTAGGTTGTTTTGTTTGTCTCGTCTTGGAATGCACGTGCTTTGTTGAAATTCCTTATTCAATAATGATTTTATGCTATGAAACACTATGTTTGGAACAATGAGCATCCATGAAGGATTTTGTGTACACTTGAAAAATGATTGGTGTTGTTTTGACATCCTCTAATCGCTTTGAGCACATGTTTGGAGCAATGCTTGCTAAATGATTTAGAGAAAAGTTATATTTTTGTGAGAAGTTTTCGTATGTGCTTTAATGCATTATGACACTAGAATTGATTTTATTTCTTGTTGAGGCGAAATCCTAGACTATGTTAAATTGGGGAGATGAATTAGGCCATTTTTGAAAATTTTTGAGCCATAATTGTCTATTTGTTTTTTAAACGTAACCCTTGAGTCCCCCTTGAGCCTACATTGTGCTTAGTTCTCTTGATAGCCATGGATTAGCCACGATTTGGACGTGGCTAATTTTTATTTTTTTTGATTTTTTGCACCATGGATAAATTTTTGTTATAATTTTTGTTTTTGATATATTAATTATCTAAATATAAATTATCTAAATTTAAATTATCTATATATACTTGGACATATATACATATTGATACATATATACTTGGACATATATTGATATATATATATATATATGATATATATACTAGACATATATATAATACCGTATATATATATATATGAAGATGTTGATAAATGATCCCGAATTAAAGTTGCTATTATCTAAATATAAATTATCTAAATAGATTTTTGTTATAACTTTTGTTTTTGATATTTTAATTTATCATATTTGTCATAAAAAGAAAAGCTGAATATTGAAGGGTAAAGTCAAAGGTAAATATTTTTAATTTAAAAAAATAATTGGTTAATAAATTATAAAAATTACTAAAATTAAATTACAAAAAATTGATAAAATTAATGAAATTTATTAGATAATTTAAAATTAAAATACTGCAAAACGATATTGTAAGTATAAAAAAAACTATTCAATAACCAAAGACTTCCTTTGGCGCAATGGTTACATACTCCAATTATAACCCCAATGTCCCATGTTCGACTTTTCTTGAGTACAAAAAAAAAAAAAAAGCTCTTGGGGGAGCGCAGGTTCAGGTCTGGGCGTGGCCGCGGGGCAGTGTTGCGGGCATAGGCGGAGCTTTTAGTGGACAAGGGGGAGCCATGGCTCCCCCAAGGCTTAAAATTTTTTCAATTACGTACTTGAATGTATAGATATGTATATATAATTGGCCCCCCCCAAATAATGTTAATTAGGGGGAGCCATGGCTCCCCCAAGGCTTAAAATTTTTTCAATTACCTACTTGAATGTATAGATATGTATATATAATTGGCCCCCCCAAATAATGTTAATTGTCCATTATTGGGTTTCAAATAAAAAAATTAGCCCACTAAATATAACTAATAATATGGGCCAACTAATAGATTAATAGAAGATGTAAAAATTTAATGATAATCCAACTAATAAATTGATATAAAAAGTGAGAACTCAATACATGGTCCAACAAATAACTAAACATAACAAATCAATTCTTGGGCCCAACAAATAAATTGATTGAATAAGTAATTGAATGGCCCAATTAATAAATATTTTCTTGGTTGCAATAGATAAGTAGTAGTAAGAGTTGAATTACAGGTTTAGTGAGGAAGCAATGGAGCTTTTAATCCTAAGCTCAACTTTAGTTCCTAATGATGGTTATAAAGGTTTTAATGTTGATGACATATGTATACTTGTGAACAAATTTTATCTTGTAGATTTCAGTGATCAAGAGAAGATTAGTTTGGGATTTCAGCTTCAGCATTTCATTCTTGATGCTTCTATCAATCCAGTTTTCAAGGACTTGTCAAGTATGAGTGAATTGTGTACAGTCTTAATGAAGATAAGAAAGTCAAACGCATTTTACTTGATTGACCGATTGATTCGTCTCATTTTAACTCTTCCGGTCTCTACAGCTACTACAAAGAGATCATTTTCAGCAATGAAGATCATCAAGACATGGCTGTGCAATAAAGTGGAAGATGAATTTCTTGCAAACAACATGGTGATATACATTGAAAAAGAAATAGCCAAAAACTTTAGTTATGATTCAATAATCAACGATTTCAAATCCATGAACGAACGAAGAGCAGCACTTTAGATATAGATAATTCATAATTTCTCATTACTTTATATAATATGTTATGATATGTTTATAATATGCATTGTATAAGTTTAAAAAAAAATTAAAAATTACACTTAGTTACTTTGGCCCCCCCAAAAATTTTGATCAAACTCCGCTACTGGTTGCGGGTTTCGGTCGGGTTTTGCCTTTCTTTTTTTTTTTTCCTTAACAATAGCCACGGATTTGCCACGGCTAGGCATTTTAATGATTAAGTGGCCAAATTTGGTCATGGATGGACCGTGGCTAAATGACTATGGCTAAATTAGCCACGCTACTTTTAGCCACAGATGTTTGACCTAATCCGTGGCTAATTTCTCTTTTTCAACTAGTGATCCTCGCATTGTATTATCTTTTACCTTGACAAAGTTTCTTCTAAATCAACTCCTATTTATTGTTGATATACGTTATGTAGTGTCTATGTAAGTTATATATATAAATGATTAAAGTCTTTATCTTAATTGCTATTTAAGCTCTTCAATTCCTTGAATTTGGTCTAAGTTCATGTTAGCCATTACACGTGAATTTGGCCAAATTTTCCAATCACATTCATATATCAACTTTTATCTATATCTACGCCTATATTATTATTATTATTATTATTATTATTATTATTATTATCATCATCATCATCATCATCATCATCATTATTATTATTATTATATGCCATAATTTTCCGGACACGTGATTTGTCAAACTAGATTATAATTAATTTAATTCATTAAATTAAACTCAAAGTCCATGAAATTAGTTATTACTAAAGTAAGAAAAAAAAATTTTAATATGTATATGTAAAATGAATTTTTACTTCCTTTTCTCTATCTTTGTACTATCATCACTTGAGTCAAGTATAATTTCTCAAACATGAACACAAGCTATCAATTTTTGAGGCAATTCTTTTCTGTGGAGTCAAATTGGATAATAAAAGTACTAATCACTAAAATATGGGATGACATTCATTACATCAGTGGTAACACATTACACACACACACACACACACATATATATATATATATATATATAATTCTGAAATCTTGCGGCTATCTAAATAAGTGCATATGTGGATAGTCTTATTTCTATTTTGCCATGAATGAAATTCAAATACTTTTTTATATAAATTTAGATAAGTAAATTTGTGATTCATATTTATCCAAAAGATTCCAACAATTATCAAGTATTTAAAATACGATGGATTAAAATTTAATTCAAATAAATAACAATATTAATAATTTATTTACATTATTTTATCATTTACTATGATAATATTTAAAAGTTTTGATTCTACATAAATTTTTAAAAACTTATTTGGCTTAATCATACCAAAATTAATATTGAGATCAAATATATTCTATTATTACACAATTTTTTAATATATTTATCTATCCATTTATGAATAAAAAGCTCATTTATTTTTATCAAATTATCTTTTATAATAAAAATTTATGAAAATATATACACAAAAATTTCTATTTCCCGTACCTTGGTATGGGATTAAAAACTAGTTAAAAAAGAAAGGTAAGGAAGGATTTATGGCGCTCAAACTGGATGTGAGCAAGGCTTACGACAAGGAAGAATGGCCTTTTCTACATTTAATGCTTCTTAGACTAGGTTTTTCTTCTTCAATTGTTGAAATTATCATATCCTGTGTTTCTTCGATTTCTTTTTCTTTTGTTCTTAATGGCTTTCAATTTGGTTCGGTTACTCCACAAAGAGGGCTCCGTCAAAGGGACCCTCTATTGCCTTATCTCTTTTTGTTGTATACAGAACTGTTTAGTAGGCTCTTGAAGGTAGAACGAATGGAAGGAAACATAAAGGGGTAGCAGTCAGTAGATGGAGGCCTAAGATTACCTATCTCTTGTTCGTTGATGACACCCTGATCACTTGTAAGGCCTCATTTGCAGCAATTCAGAACATCTGGTTGGTGCTAGAAGGGTATGCCACCATTTTAATCTAGGAGATTAATCACGGGAAGTTGACAGTGGTGTTTAGTAGGAATATGGGTGTGGCTTTTAGAGCAAGATTGGCGAAAGCCATCAAAGTTAAAAAAGTTGCCAAGCATGACTTATATTTGGGCCTCCATCTATCGTAGGCCGCATGAAAAAGACTATTTTTGCAGGGATCAGGGACCACATATGGAAGCGAATCCAAGGATGGTCAACGAAGACTTTATCTATGGCCGGTCGGGAAATTCTCATAAAAGTTGTGTTACAAGCAATCACGACTTATTCAATAGGATGTTTTCCTCTATACGTGAGTTTTATTAAAGAGATTGAATCACTCATTAAAACGTTTTCCTGGAGTGCAAAAGGGGATCGAAAAATCCATTGGATAGCTTGGAACGAGTTGTGCCAAAATAAACGGGATCGAGGTTTGGGTTTTCGGGACCTTTGGGCTTTCAATTTAGCCTTGCTAGCGAAATAGTCATGGCGTTTACTCCACGAACCTAATAGTTTAGTTGGTCAAGTGATGCAGAATAAATACTTCCCCACGAAGACTTTTTCAATGCTTAGGTAGGATTCTACCCCTTATTTATCTGGAGAAGTATTTGGGCTACTAGGTAACTACTCTAGGAGGGATGTCAACTGCGAGTTAGGGATGGATCCTGATTCCTTGTGTGGCATGATCTGTGGTTAGCCTGATAGATGACTTTTAAGCTCATGATACCATCACGTTTCGGACAGCAAGTGCACCTAGTTCAGGACTTGATCGATCCAGTCACTAAAAAGTGGAACGAGGAACTAATCAGTGCGATCTTTTGGCGAGTGGATGTGCGTGAGATTCTTTCTATCCCATTGGCTACTGACGTGCATGAGGACCGTTTCATGTGGCATCACTCCAAGACAAGTAAATATCTAGTTCGATCGGGTTATTATATTGCTAAGCTATTATTATCTAAAACAGGACCGTCCAAAATAAATCGTTCAATCCATTGGCAGTTTATCTGGAAACTTAATGTCCCACCAAAAACTTGTGTCTTTGTGTGGCGGCTATGCCGGGGTACGCTCCCAATTTTAGACGTCGTCATGTTCTCACTCATTTGTATTATCCTTTAAGTTCTGACTCTGGAGAGGATACCAAACATGCTATAGTATTGTTCTTCTGCATGATAGGAGTGACTCTTGTCTAATCTTGAGTGGAGCACGGTTTGAAATTGGCGGTATAGCGCTTGTGATTGGCTAGAACATTCCCAAAAGTTCAGAACCAATTGCACTCTAAGGACCTATGTTTTTCTGTGATAATTGCATGCACTACTTGAAAACAGCAATTTAGCCACAGATTTAGCCACGGATTTTGCCATGGAAAAAATCTGTGGCTAAAAGTGGCGTGGCTAAACTTCGCCACAGATTTAGCCACTGACAAATCCTTGGCTAAATTCGAAGCTAGCCACGGATTTTTCCTTGTCTAAAATTTGATTTTAGCCATGGATTTTTTCGTGGCCAAACTTAGCCTCCAAAAGCCCATATGAGATAGTCGACTAAACCAGTGATAACCAAAACAGATGCTAACGCTATAGGATAAGGATTGAATCCTATAGCGAAGATAGGTGCATGGAGAATCCAAACAAACTCCACAGTACTCTAAACCAAATGGATAAACGAGTATAATAGTTGAAGTATCTTAATAATAGATGGCGTAGCAAAACAGTAACACATCAGCCTTCCATGCAAGTTTCCCATGTACTTACCCCTCCTGATGAACTTAGATCGGATGCAGCCTAACATCACGAGCGATGAAATCCATGCATGAGTGCCCAGGGTATATAGGAATCAATAAGCTCGGACCACCAAAAGTGCGACCTGTAGCCCTAAAGTTACTGATGCCAACCCTATCTGGTAAAAGTGAGAGTAAAATAAAGAGACATTAATTCTATATTTAGTACATATAACAATTCCATAAACACTTCTTTATTGTAAGCTCTTAATAGTTTCATTGATAAATCTTACAAAGCAGAAGAATCTACATATCAACTGACCTCTCTTCATGACATTGGCACGTTGTAAAGTTTCAAGTAAGCCATGAAAAACAAAGTGAAATTGTAAAGCAATATTGAACTAGTAAGGGTTTTGAGACTAGTTACTAGAATATTAATACAAGAACAAAAGGTGACAAACAATTGACTTTAGATTTCAGAAAATGAATTATTGAGAACCACAATTAAATAAAGTTGTTATACTGCTCATCAATGAAAATGAGGAACTTTACTTTGCAAAAAAAAAAATACATAATCATCATTATAAAATTTTTCAACGGATTCTTGACAAAGTACCAGTTGGAAACCTTTTTTTAATATTGAATTTTCCTACAAACTTTTACAAAACTTTTCCAACGGACTTCTAGAAAAAGTCTCTTTTAAGTTTTCCAACCGGCTTTTAAATTTTTGTAAAAGTTTGCACAAATTTTCTAACAGACTTCTAAATTCTTTACAATTTTTCAACAGCGCGAATCCTATAGCAAAGCTAGGTGCATGGAGAATCCAAACGAACTCCACAGTACTCAAAACCAAATGGATAAATGAGTATAATAGCTGAAGTATCTCGATAATAGATGGCGTATTATCCTCAGCAAAATGGTAACACATCAGCCTTCCATGGAAGTTTCCCATGTATTTACCCCTTCTAATGAACTAAAATCGGATGCAGCCTAACATCACAACAATGAAATCCATGCACAAGTGGCCAGGGTATACGGGAATTTTCCTACAGACTACAAAAATTTTCCAACAGACTTATAGAAAATTCTCTTTTAAATTTCCCAACAGGCTTTTAAATATTTGTAAAAGTATGTTGGGAAAATTGTGTTTCACAAATTTTCCATCGGACTTTTACAAAAAAATTCAATGGACTTTTAAATTCTTTACAATTTTTCAACAAACTTTTAGAAAAATTCTCTTTTAGTTGACTTGAAGCATACCAAATGTAGCCTCTCATCGCTGATCCTCCTCGCAGTGCATGATAATCTGATCAGGCCCCCATAGGTCCACGTAAGGTAATCAATGAAATCAGTAATGAGAATCGATGCTCCTAATACTATAGGATATACATACAAACTCAAGGACCTTCATAACAATCGGCTAATGCCAAATCTTATCACTCTCAATGACAAAGAAATAACAGACTAATCTTCCCTCCAAGTTTCCTATGTCTCTAGGGAAATTCTATCGTTAGTCACAGTTCGTAGGTGACTAACGTTAGTCACCTTTAATTCTAGCCATTAGATTTGTGATATTTAATCTAAACCATTAATCTGTATATGACTTGCAACCTATTATGCAGGTAAATTAGAAAAGCTACCTGCTATACAGGTTAGCAATGGATTTTTTATACAACCATTATTATAGTAGACCAACCCATTAAATATTAACCAATTAAAATTTTATTTTTAAAATAAAAAAAGAAACTATGGTACTTATTATATTTTTTTTTATTTTTTTAATACCATTGTTCCATTATAATATTGTGGTACCATTATAATCAATTAATTTTTTATGTTTTAATACCATGGTACCATTATTTTTATTTTTAAATTATAAATATCATGGTACTTTTTATAACTTTTTTTTTAATTTCAGAAATATGTATTAACAGGGATAATTAATTGAAAATTGTGACAAAAAAAATAAAATACTAAATTGATACCAAAATAAATATTATTTATAACTCAAAAATTCGAATATATGTTAATAGTGGATAAAAATTTACATTTAATTCAATTTTTTTAACATATTTCAAAAAATGTATTGCATTCATTATAAATTATTTTAAGAATATATATAGAATATGAACATCTATGTTTTTTTAAAAAAAATTATAAAATATGGATATCATTATTAAGTAAGCTGTTTGTATTATCGATAAATTTATTTCAAAATGATTGATCTGTAGTGATATTACAATACAAAGAAAGGAACAAAACAAGCATTAGTTGGTAAAAGAAATTGTGCTTTGATTATTAATGGAGATATGCTATGAAACACAATAATAATAATAATAATAATAGTTTATTGATTTGAATAGTTATGGTTAATATGTATAATGAAATATTATTTGCACATAGTTTGTTTGACTTATTTAAAATAAACAAAATAAATGTAAATAGTTTATTTGAATTTATTTTTTTTCCTATAATTTGTATTTTATTTGTACGTCTATGAATTCATATAATATTTTCATACTAGCGGGTCAATATTTTAATGATAACTTGGAGAAAATATATGTACTTATATGATTGAATGTTGAATATTATTTGTCCCTTATCATAATCATAATAATAATAATAATAATAATAATAGTTAAATTCACCCATGAGAACACTTAAAAGAGAATAATAATATTATTATCTGTAAGTAATGAAATAAAATATGATGTAATTTTTATTTAATTGAAGCTAAATATTTAAATTCTAGTAGAAATAATTTATACTAAGAAGTCTTAATAATTAAGGAATTTTTTGTTTAAGGTTAATAATTAAATGATTGATTAGAGAGAGAGACAAATAAGATATGGAATGCTAGAGAGAGAGAGAGAGAGAGAGAGAGAGAGAGATTAGAAATATGGAGGGGGGGGGGGGGAGAGAAATTTTGACTTATGATAGAATGTTACTCAAAAATTAAAAAAACCTGCAACCTATTAAAATATTTTAAAATTGTACACATGTCATTTTTTTAGAGGATGACTAAGATTAGTCACCTACGATTGTGACTAATCATAGAACTCCCCATGTCTCTATCCTATTTAATATACTTATTTCTCATGTAGGAAAAAATCAGAGCGAATGTGGCCAGCACATAACGCCCACTATCTAACCGCACTAGCATAAGGGCTACTTGAAGCCTTAAAGTCGCAACTGCAACCACAATCTGATAAAAAATAGATAGAAACATAAAATGAATATATAGATATTTAAGGATTCTTGAAATACTTTGTTATTGTAAATTGTTTCCACGAAGGTGAATGAAAATTATTATGTTATAGAGATTGAATAGGTGCACCAACATATTTGCTAAAATCCCATGCAAGTATAGATACAAAAACTTTTTTGGCTCATGTGGGGAAGCAACCAATTAGATACTATCTTTCCTTCATCTCCAAATGCCAAAGGGCTAGTCTAGTGGTATTGAATCATTGAAGCTAAGTATGCAATGGCTTTTTAATTCATAATTTCCTGTCAATTCTCTGGGGAACGTAAGCCTCAACTATTTTTTATTTTACATTGCCAACATTTTGTCCTCACTAAGGCCAAGGGTCAGAGTCATTGCGGAATTAATGTGGTAACATGTATATATTCACCATAACCATTGACTAGCCATTGCACATCCCCGCATAGACACGCATGACTCCATCTTTGTAATCAGACATAATCTTCTTGATACAAACATTTGAGCATCACTAAAAGGAATTCCAACAACTATAATTTTATGTTGAGAATATATATTTTAATACAATAAAGGAAATAATTGAACTAGCCAGTACAAATTACCATATCATTCTTACGTACCTTGAGCGATTCGGATCTTCTATTACATAATCGTGTTATACCTTTTGTTACACTCATCAATACACGCCACATGTATTGGTGATCGATCGGGATAAGGAAAGAGAATCTTTATATTTTTTTCTATATCATCAGTTTTTCTCTTTTCATATCATCAGTGTGACAGAAGATGTAACACGATTATATAACAGAAGATCCGAACCAGGTACCTTGAGTGGAGACTCAATATTATGATTCGACAACTTTTATTTTTGAAAAATTAAAATTTAATGTGCTTTCTAATAATTTAAGAAACTCCTTCTAAAAGAAAATAATTATTGCTATAAGAAAGGAAAAAAAAAAAAGCAAACTATTAGGTGAATAATGAATATTTTTAAGAAAAGAAAATAGGAGAACTAATATAATTGTGATGAACATCAAAATTGACATTTTAAGCCGAGAAGTACTTGGTTTAATGTTAAAGTGGGTATCAATGTGTTGAATAACAGTGTATTATCTATTGTATGATGGAAAAAAAATTAACATAAAAGCAATGTTATTTTTGCAAAATGGTTAATTATTGAATACAAAACCTCATATAAAAATCAAAATCGATAAAGTAGTGATGTAGGATTCTAGTTTCGGACACATCATCGAGGAAGAAATAACCCGCAACAATGATAATGTTGGTGACTCCTCAATTAACCTATCAAGATGGAACACACATGAACTTAGCTGGAAGTGTTTCTAGTGAATACTATACAATATTTAAGTAAGCAAAGTATATATTGATTATGTATTTTGATAGAGTAACTGCTATAGAATGAATAACACTTATCTCTAAAGGTTTTCATTGGATACTTATAATTAGGGTTGGAGAGTACAATCAGGTTAGAGTTGGCGTGGAGGATTTAGTAGTGCTAAGCTAGGGTCGGTCCCCTACCTAGTTTGTCAATACTATTGTGCATCAGAAGGTAGTGAATGCTCGTGTACTGAGATGGTAAGACCGTTGCCTAATCTCGAATCTTCTACGATTGGTTACAACAGAGTATTCGTCTTACTCGAAGAACATTCCAAGTAGGCCCTAGTTGGCCAAGCAGGGCTTGGACCCACCAGAGGATTGATCGAGGAGAACAACCTCATCGAGCAGAGTATCCTCGATGATGAGAGTGATGCCGACGTTTTGGTTTTCATATGAGGATGAGGGATTCCGCCACTCGGTCTCTGCATTAGTCACGTGGATCAATCATAATATCCCATTTCAAGTAAAAAACATATTTTAGAATATTATTCTAGAAAACAATTATTAGTTTTCCACTAAATACAAATCGACTTAAATACCACGTGTGTTTAATTCTGGTAAGTATTTTTGTCTATTCTAATATTACTAAAATTTATATGTGGCACGTTATTTGATCGAATTACTTGATTCATATTCAATTTCACTTTATTTTAAATTATCAATATATATATAACTTGATTAAAAGTCGGACCATGAACACACATTCATTGGCCCATATTGGCGAAATTGGGCCGGTCCAACCCAGTGGGCCAACGCAGTCTACCTTGATTTACCACATATGCCCCTAGGAGGCATGCGAAAGTGAAAGGGTATTTTGGGTAAAGGGACAGGATAAAAAACGATTCGAAGTGTAATAAATCTCTCCCCATCCCTCCCTTTCTCTGTCTCTCTCTCCATATATATATATATATATATATCTATCCGCTTCTCTCTCTTTCGCTGTTAATCTCCAACATATATATATATATATATGTATATAAACACGTCTCTCTCTCTCTCTCAAACTCGCTCGACCTTCTTCCACAACGTATACGTATACACGTATATATAGACGGACAGACAAAATTCATCACCATCGTCACTATAAAAGAGCCAAACCTTTGAAATTCTCGCTGGTTTGTCTCTCTTTTCTTTTCCCTCTCTTTGCCTTCTTTGTTAAACGGGCACAAACATCACAATTGTATAAACAAACCCCAGATCTTCCCAATTCACATATACAGCGAACTGGTTTCCCCTAATTTTTCGTCTGATCTTTGAGCTTCATTCCCGTTCACGCTTCGTTTTCATATGTTGAAATCTCCGATCTCTTGTTTTCTTTTTAGCTCTATTTCTGTTATTTTCCAGTTTTTTTTTTTTTTTTTTTATAGATTTTGAAGGGGGTTGTGTTGGTGGGTTGGGTTGATTTCTACTTCTTTTTGCTTCTTTCCTTGGACGGTGGGGGGTGGGGGTGGGGGTGGGGTTGGAGTGGGGTGTTGTCGGGGTTGAAAACTTTAATGGAGGTTTAAGACTGCAGGGAGAGATAAGAGGATTTGTATTGGTTGTGTTATGTATAGCTTATTGTTATAATGATATTGACTTGGTTTTTATATATAGGTATTCTGGGCAGGTGGTAAATTTTGCTCAAATTCAAAAGGACAGGTGATTTTATTGGATGGCAGATCCACAAGGGTTGGAAGGGAGCCAACCAGTTGATCTGTCCAAGCATCCTTCTGGAATTGTTCCTACACTCCAGTAAGATAATGTTCCTCTCTATTCAGTAGCTACATTCTTAATTTACACCAATGGGAGCCTCTTGTTGAATTAGTGTCCTACTCACCAATGTGGATGTTATTCTGTGTAATTTTGTGCCTGAAACATTATCACATTCAGGTTGGATTGAATTGTTGTCGAATGATATAATAGTGGAGTCCAGTAGGAGGTACACCATGACATTTATTCCATTTAATTGAGTTTGTCAGCCAAGCAAATGATGCTTGTGGAAGTAGGAGTAGAGGCATTTTATTTTTTAAAAATGTTAAGCTAATAATTAAGATATCAACAACTGCTAATGTTCAAACTGATGAGACATACCAAGCTGTCTCGTGTTTTAGCTTAATGGGGCTCACATGATCAAAGTTTTCTATGCAATATGTAGGGGAGCCGTTTATAGATGAGACTGTGTCTTCCCACAAATAAATAAAACTAACCAAAATCCTTAGAAAGTTAAAGTATGTGCAGTATCTAATCCAGAAAATGCATGCCCTGTTGGACCCATTGAGCTTTTATCACTCATGATGGCTTCTGCTGCAATAATAAGTTGGCAGATATTCTTGCTCCTTTATGGATAGGCATTATAATTCAGATGTTCTTGGAGTAGGAAATATTTTGGGAGCTTCGTTTAGGAGCGTTATTGTCATGCTTAGGTCTATCCTTCTCTAGATCTAAGTAAAAGGTTTGAGAAGGCTAGTTGGTTCTGCATGGACCATGTTGTCTCTGTCTGGAGCAGTTCTATATGTGACAAGTGATGGCCTTTTCTGCATAATGGTTCTCTTTGTTTGTTTTGTTCTTTGCCTCAAAATAAATAAATAAATAAAATAAAAAGAATCAATCCTCTGAGGGGAATAAAATGAAAACTCTGAGCAAGAAACTCGATAGGCTGATACTGTCTATATACAGGTGTCAGGTGGAATATTGATCACACCACATTACTGCATTGGTTTGTTTATAACAGTTTCTTCTGTCTGAATTTGGGGATTTTTTTTTTACATTTTAACATAAAAAGGTAAAAAATTTAATATTTTAGCACCTAAATGAAAAGTGTTACTAATCTGTCATAAGTTTCCTTTGGGTGGAGGCCACTTCTAATTGAAAGTCGCCTCTCCAAAAGGCGACTCACTTGTTTTTTCTATAGAAAATGAAAGTCGCCCTTGGGAAGCATCACTTATGCATAACTTTATTATTATTTTTTTTTTAATAAAAAATGAAACTTGCCCTCCTCAAGGGCTTCTTCTGCAAAATGTTCTTTTTTCTTTTTTTCGTTTTCTTTTTTTTTAGGAGATGAGTATCAATGTTTT
Organism: Petrea volubilis; assembly: GCA_026212405.1. NCBI lineage: Eukaryota > Viridiplantae > Streptophyta > Magnoliopsida > Lamiales > Verbenaceae > Petrea > Petrea volubilis. The sequence continues at coordinate 517,569 of CM047880.1, read as the reverse complement.
CACCATATGCATTTATATATACATACACTACCTGCAAAAGGGTTAATGTACTAGTATGTAGTACATGGATGCCTGATGTGGATCATCTGTACATTGAGCCTTGCATGGTTTACCCATTGGGTCATTGAAACAATAAAGGGTGAATAAATGGTGTACGCACACACACACACACACACACCACCACACGCACTCGTTATAAAAGCAGAACCACCACAAGCACCCACACAAGTGTCTGGGTGCAGCGGCGACCAATTGCTGGAGGAAGGTGACGGGCGGCCATCAACTGCTACACAGACAACTACTAGCGGCGACAAATTGCTAGACAAATTTGATTGTGAGTGGAGATGAGGAGAGCCTTATTTTCTTTTCTTCTTTTTTTTTTTTTCCCCATCTCAAGAATAGCCAAATGATACGATTACAATCCAACACCAATACCAACAAAAATCCTAGAACACCTTTTTAAACTAACAGATATGAAATTGATCTTTTGCTCATACAAAATTGATGTCTTTTGGCCTTCTTGATGCCTTACTTGTGGGCCTTGTATGACTGCTTATGGGCTGTGTGTTTCTTTGATTTTGCCATTTTCGTCTGCACTTCTCTGCTCTGGTGGAGGGGGCGGCGATGGTAATGTAAGAGGAGAGTGAATGATTTTTGGTTTGGGGAGCCCTAGTTCTTGTTTGTGCAGAAGACGCCCTTGAGACACTTTCAATTATTATTAGAAAAAAATATATATTGCATAAATGGCCCTTCTGAAAGGCAACTTATGTTTTCTATGAAAAAACGTGAGTCGCCTTTGGGAGATGTGACTTTCAATTTGAAGTCGCTTCTCCCAAAGGCAACTATGACAAATTAGTAACCTTTTTCATTTGGGTGCTAAAATATTAAATTTTTTACCCTTTTATGTTAAAAAGGTAAACAAAACAAAAAAAAAAGACTGAACTTGGTCTCCTGATGAACATGAGTTCATGATTGTTGTGAAACTTAAGAAAAATGCTGTATTTGTTTTCCTTTCTCATGGTGTGAACATTTCACTTTACTGTAAATGTTATGTTTTGAGCGAAAGCTACAAGGCATATCATTTTTTAGAAGCTAGTTTATGCATCTCGGATATATACTTGTGTGCATATGTTTAATAGGTTTTGATTTGATGTATAATGCAGGAATATTGTTTCAACAGTCAATTTGGACTGCAAATTGGATCTTAAGGCTATAGCGCTGCAAGCTCGCAATGCAGAATACAATCCAAAGGTATGTGATTCCCCTGCGTTCTTTAACTTGTGTTGTTTGAGTCCTCCTGTAATCCCCGAGGTGCCATTAAGTTATGATTAGTGTGTTTGAGCTCCTTAGCTTCAATTTAAACCTTCTCTGCTTGTGTAGTGAGAAAAATTGTAGTTAGGATCTATTTTATAAACTTCTTTCTTTGCTAGGCCCTTCTTTCCCCTGCTCTGGAGATTTCTTTTTTCTGCATCCTTCTGGTTTCGCTTAGTGGCAGGCTGTAGTTTTTGCTCTCTGTTGCATTTATTCCTGTTTTAGTTCTTAATGTGGATTAAGCAGAAATTTTAGCAACCAAAACCAAGAAGTCTCTCGTTATCTGTTATCAGAAGATCTATTGGTTTTATTGTCAACAAATTTTATTGTCTCCCACGTATAGTGGAGTAGTGGACACTTACTCTTTTTGAATTTCAGCGTTTTGCTGCTGTAATTATGAGGATTAGAGAACCAAAAACAACGGCTCTAATTTTTGCATCTGGAAAGATGGTAAGTGCTAACTACTTTGTGGTAATACTGAGTCAACGTTAAAATTTGAATTCGACTTTAGATTTCTTTTATTATTTACTATTAATATTTTGGTTGATGCCAAGTGGCGTTACTATTTGTTACCCTTCCGTTAGTTTCTCATTCTTGAGGATGGAACTATGAGTTCCACGCAGACGATTTCCTTGTGGATTATTTTTCTGCTTCATGCTTCAGGTTTGTACAGGAGCCAAGAGTGAACAGCAGTCGAAATTGGCAGCTAGGAAGGTACTATAAGACTTGCATGCTTTTGCTTTAATAAATTGATTACCTGGGGACTTTTAAGATGAGACATTAACAACATCTATCCTCAAGGGATATCTATATATATATATATATTAATGTAATTACGTGAGATTGAATAGCGTCATGTAGGAAGATTATGAATGACATTAAGAATACCTCTTTGTCTTTTCACTTACCCTGAACCTTCCAATTTTCGCCAGTATGCTAGAATCATTCAAAAGCTTGGATTCCCAGCAAAGTTTAAGGTACTTATCTCCATCCTATCGACTACCTCTTTGATGACACCATATCAGCTGGTTTTTCCCTTTATAAGGATTGAGTTTTGTGCTGATCAGTTTCACATTTCTTTTCTTTGCTGCTTGTAGGATTTCAAGATTCAGAACATAGTTGGTTCTTGTGATGTAAAATTCCCCATTCGACTTGAAGGGCTTGCCTATGCTCATGGTGCTTTTTCAAGTGTGAGTGATTTATCTTCTTCTCCTTGTGTCATGTAAACTTGTGGTGAGAATTTTCGCTATCCATATTAACACTAAAGCCTGAACACAAAATGTGTTGCTGTTCGTGATTATCTATTTGCTATCAATATATGTCCAAAATCTAGGTTTTTTTGGACAAACTGTTTGGCAACCATATTAGATTCAAATTTAAGGGAAGCTCAAAGTATTTGTGAGGAAAAACTAAAGTTGTTTATATGTTTCAAGACTTCCTTATTTTTTAAAAGTGATCATTAAGATTAGTATTAAATTAATAATTTAATAATTAAATAAAGCGATTGATGAATATCATAAATTGAACAAATGTAGATGACAAATAAGTTTCTCATTTGGTTTATATTAAAATAGATCTTGGATTTTGGATAAACATTGGCTTCTCTTTGATAAAGATGAATAATGATAAATTTACTCAAATTCAACTTGAAATAAAATAAAACTCCATATGTGGCCAAATAGAGTTGAAAGAAGCTATCCATGTACCATACACATGGCAATTACTTGGATAGCCTCAATATTTCTGTTTTGTTGTGCATGGATTAACAGAGATGAAGATCACGACTCCTATATTTAGCATCTTGGTTTATTCTTATGTGTAACCATATATTTCCTTGGATTTCCCTGCAATGGTTTCAACCAAAATACACGTTTACATGTGGGTCAAACTGTAATTATTTCTTAATATTTTCAACTTAAAAGAACTACCGATTTTGGCATCCTGTTGCATAACTGATTACTTCTTTTCCATCAGTTAGTGATGGTTATAGAGTCAAAATCTGGAAAATTGTTAAGTACTTCTTTATATACTGCTGTTTTAAAGCACAGGATGGAATTCTAATTTCAAAATGTTGTTGGTACAGTATGAGCCGGAACTCTTTCCTGGATTAATATACCGAATGAAGCAGCCAAAGATAGTACTGCTGATTTTTGTCTCTGGGAAGATTGTTCTCACGGGGGCCAAGGTAGTGAATATAGCTTGTTTGTTTTGCACCGTTTTTATCTCTTCATGCTATTTTGAGAGTGTCCTCTACAGATGATGCATTATTTGTGTTTTTAAATATTTTCAGGTCAGAGAGGAGACCTATACTGCATTCGAGAATATATACCCAGTGCTGACTGAGTTTCGGAAAGTTCAGCAATGGTAAGGAAATGAACAGTTTTGCTTGCTGCATTGCATGCCAACTTATGGTGAAAATTTTGCTGTTTGCATTTGGTACTTGAAGCGTAGATTTGCTAGTGGCTACAAGCAAAGCTAGGAGCCCACTTTTTTGCTGTGGGTTGTCACACATGCCTTTAATGGGGCATACACTAGTTGCTTGATGCATTAGGAACCAAGGTCCTGCATACTTGGAAGGATTATTGTAATAGCAACCGGGGGGAGGGGGGGCACCAAATTGTTGTCATTAGATAGAATTTTGATTTCACTATTGAAAGGTTATACAACTGCTAGACAAACCAAATTGATGTTGTTTTAAAGAAAATGACCGAAAGTTTTAGTGGGTAACAATTCTGCTTAATTTTAACCAAATAAGACCGACGATAATCATGTTTGCCCGCTTAGATAAAAGCACAATGAAGGCACTAGTACTTGGTTGAGAATAGCAGTACCTATCTCAAAGTGATTTTGATGAAAGTCTTCCTCAATAGGTGCATGGCATAACCGACCATTCTATTTCTGTTTAAGAAAGTATAACAACTTTAGAGTAGTCAGTATCTATTATGGGCTTTAATGTTCATTTTATTTTAGAGGGATTGCGTAAATGCTCTCTCCAATTTACTACAAAAGTTTTATTTCCTTGCAGATTTATTCGGAAGTTGGGTTTTGGCTCTAAAAGGTCATGAAGAGTACAAGAGCACGCGGGATTGCTTCTGTTGGCGTGAGGCTTACATGTAGATATTTGTAGCGATTAGTTATGCTTTATTTATTTAGATCAGTTATGTTATTCAGACAGGAAGCCATGAAGTCTACATTTTTCGTTCGGCCATTTGAACTGTACATGTATTGCGTATCAAATGTATATTGAGAGAGAAAGAGGTTAATAAGTCAATAGTAGACCAGGCCTTTTCACTTGCAAAACTTGAACAGTTTGAGCTGATGTCCGAACAAATGCAATTTGTATGAAGTACTCCACATGACTTTGTTGATTCTGGTTTCTTTAGTGCTGTTTCTTTTATCTGTTCTCAAGATAATGTTTCATAACAGAGTAGACTGACTTTAGATTTGGTGGTGTTGTATCTAAAAGATATCAATTTACATTCTACTCTCAATTTATGCCTTTTTAAATTTATATTATGCTACACAGACCTTGTTTTGTGGATAAACATCTCTCCACGAACTATTGAACAACAAAGTGATGCTGACTGCACCAAGTCCTACCAAGTATCCCAATCTAGACTGTGTAGTAAGAAGGGCAATGCTAGATAACTCATGTCTGAACTGGAATTATCATCCATCAAAGCTGGCTAAGAACCGATTTCACGTGGAAGGTCACCAGACGGGTAGTTTTGTCAGATTGTCAATCCAAGAAGGGATTTGATCTTTGACTTGGCATCCTGCCAGAGTCAGGATCTGCAGATTCTTGAAACCAGTTAGACGAAAATAACTCGTTATCTTCTAGCATCAGATTGTCATGGAAGCACCTCGACAGGAATAAAACTGCAGGATTCTCACAATGCCTAAGAATCGAGAATAGAAATTTCTCCTCCAAAGAGATTGTTCCTTAGAAGCAAAGTTGTGAGTTTCGAGCAGTCCATTAAAGGAGGCGGAGTACCATTGAGGCTGTGGGTGTGAAGTTGAAATTGCTCCAAATTAGACAGCAAGCCGATATCCGGAGGTAGCTCACTGGTTAATTCATTCACATGGAGATTGAGGATGATGAGGTTGGAAAGCAGAACAAGGCTGTTGTTGATTGGCCCGGAAAAGTGATCGTTGGGCAAGGATATTTCCTTCAATGTTCTTACAACGTAAAGATCGTACGGTAGCCATCCTGAGAGAGAGTTTTAACCTGCCCTTAAAACTTGTACGTTAGAACATTCACCAATTCCTTGACATAGAGGCCGCTGAATTGATTCATTGAGAAATCCAAGACTTGGAGAAAGGGGAAGCCCGTGCGTATAGATGAAGGAATGGGACCGGTAGAGCTGTTGCTGCTGACATTAAAGCTGATCAAGTTCGATGCTCGGTCAAGAAATGAAGGATCCGTGGACCCATTAAAGTCATTGTTCGACAGATCTAGAGTTAGGATGGAAATCAGGACTGATGAGGCGGTTGAAGTAGACCAGAAAGACGGTTGAAACTCAAGTTAAGAGTTTGGAGATGTTTTAAAGAGTGAAAAAGTGAGGGGAAAAGGGCCAGAGAGATGGTTCCTGGGCAGATTTAGATGCGAAAGAAACAAAAGGTTTGCAAGAAATGGAGAAATGGATCCGTATAGACCCCGTCCGTGTAAGCTTAAATGGGTGATGTGACGATGATCATGGCTTTCGCAAGCTATGCCTTCACATTGGCAACTAATGACGTGGCCCAATATGCCCGAGGCCACGTCGGTGCCACCTCAGCCTAATCCGCCGATCGAAGGCTGCCATGTGTCAGATCGATCCGACCAGGATTGCGTCATTGCCATCTATGTCCGATCAGAATACATCAGTTCGCACTGCCGCCAAGTGTTTCCACGGAGTCAATAGCTCCTCATCGGGATTTTTGTCCTCCTCGGAGACTACCCCGTCGGTGACCTCCCCTCTCCTCGATGTGGTCCCAATAATAACGACCTCTGACACCGGGTGTACTCCACTGACACAAAGCGTACCCGACGCATCCCCGGCACGTACCAGGGAATATCCCTGTACGGATAACGGGGCTGGGCCAATCTTGCCCTAATCCGGCCCACTCGCCTCCGGTTACTATTATAAATAGCACACCGTTGCTATTCACACGGTAACTATTCACAAAAATTACATCTTTACCTTCCGATTACCTGCTCGAATACTGACTTGAGCGTCGGAGGGTCTTCGCCAGAGACACATCCGGCTAGGCTCACGTGTGTTCCTTCCTTGCAGAATAGAACCCCGACCAGCAACTTGTACACCTTTGCTGGGAATCTGAAAGAGCTTTGAACACTCACCTTCGAACCATACCTTTACTCGGAGTGATCTGTTCATCGGACCGAACCCGACCACATCATTTTGGCGCTAGAAGGAGGGCCTTCTATTCCGATAAGTGAGAAAATGGTTAACACACGACGAACCGGAACGGAGCCAGGAGATTCGACCAACCCCTTGCCTCCGCAAATTACCACCACCCACATTCCCGGGCCGAGCGACGTCCCGCCCCAAGCCATGCCCCAGATCGTCGGCGCGACGCCTTCGCCCACCGTCGGACAGAGCCTCGTGGTTCTGACATCCGACCAGTTCAACGCTCTCCTACGAGAGATCCGGGGACGGGGGGAACCAAACCCCGCTCCGCCCGCAGACGTAGAAGACCCTCACGTGCAGAGGGATGATTTTCGCCCCCCGCACGGTGTTCGGTTAGCCGACACCGCACGGGATGACGCTTCGGGGCGCGAACGGGGACCAGCGCCCCGGGAGCCCCGGAGGGAAAGATGAGCCCCGCCGCCCCGCCTCGACGAAGAGGTTGACGAATCCTCCGTGGGCGCTTCGTCCGGGATCCCGGCCCGGAACCAGAGGGAACGCCTAGAGGAGATTTCCCACCAGGCCACTGAGCTGCAGCGGCGAATTGACGAGGTCCGCCGTGGAGAGAGGGCCCGAGAAGACATTGGTGAGCTGTCTCACCGGATGGAAGACCTCCACCGAAGGCTAGAGGAGGTATCACACCGATCTGGCCAGGGATCGGCCCAGCGTTATTTCGAGCCCGACGAGACGGATCCCCTCAGCCCCGATCTCCAGAGGGCCCGCGCTCCACGGGGTGTTCGGATCCCCATGGACTTGCCCCGATACGACGGGGAAGCCGACCCCAAGGAGCACCTCATACAAGTTCAAGCACGCCATGCGGGTGCACATGATCGATGATGATTTCGCTGCGAAACTGCTGGTCACTACCTTCCAAGGTGTGGCCTCGCAGTGGTATGTCCGGCAAGCCCCCGGATCGATCAGAAGCTTCGCCGACCTGGCGATAAAGTTTGTCAACCATTTCCAGACCAAAAGTCTGGCAAAACTGCCACCGTCCCACCTCCACAAAATCCGACAAAAGGACAATGAGTCCTTAAGAGACTTTTTTAATCGGTTCAACACCGAGTTACTCAAGGTCGAGAGCGTCCAGATGGACTTCCTGCTCGATGTCATTATGGGTGCCATCCGGAATCAATCATGCTCGGACCACCCGGCCAGGAAACGCCCGGCCACAATGGAAAAGGTCATGTCCATCGCCCAGCAATACATGAACGTCGAGGACATGCGATTCAAGAGGAGACCAGATGCCGGGGAGAAGAAGGATCGCAGACGAGACAACGACCTTACCCCCCTGGTAATGTCGAGAAAGGAAATTTTTGCCACCATCAACGCCAACGACCCCTCGATCTTCCGGAGGCCGAGGAAGATTCAGGACAAGGATGGAGCCCCCCCGAGGGGGAATAAATATTGTGCTTTCCACAAGCAAGTAGGTAACCACGACACCGAGGGTTGCTACGCCCTCAAGAGAGAGAGTCAGCGCCTCATCGATACCGGCTGCCCCGAAATTAAGAAATTCGTCAAGAAGAAGGGGCAAGGCCATAAGGGTGAAGGCAGCCGCAGGCACCGCTTCCCGTCCTTCGAGGACGATGACTCCGGGTCCCCGAGGAAGGAGAGATCACACTCCCCTCGGAGGGACCCCACTCCGGCACAGCGCCTCGATAAACAGCCCGCCGTCCCTGACAATCTCCCGACGAGGGGAGTGATTCACACCATAGCCGGCGGGCCCAGTGGAGGAGACACCAAGACTAGAAGGAGGCAGGTGGAAAGGCGCCTCGACCAGGCCCGCTACCACATCGAGGAGCGCTACCACAATGAGAGATTGCACGTAAACGCCATCTCGGAGGCCAGGTCATCAGTTGAAGAAGCCCTCGGGTTCTCTGATCGAGACCTCGAGCACATGCCTAAGACGGAGGGCCTCGAGGATACACCGGACTACCCCATGGTCATCAACCTGGACGTAGCCAACTACTCCGTTGCGAAGACTTTGATCGACAACGGGAGTTCCGCCAACGTCATTTTCGCCAGCACGTTCGCAAAAATGGACTTGGGAAAGTATACACTCTCCCCCGTACAAACGCCCCTCGTCGGATTTGGGGGATCCGAGGTGGTACCACTCGGCATGATACAGCTCCCTACCTCCCTGGGGGAGGCACAGAAAAGAAAAACATTGATGATACCATACTTGATAGTGGATGCCCCGTTCGCCTACAACATCATCCTCGGGCGTCCCGCCCTTAACACGTTCCGCGCGGTGGTATCCACATATCACTTAAAAATGAAGTTCCCCACTCCAGCAGGGGTCGGGCAGGTTACCTGCCGGATCCTGGACGCCTGGAAATGCTATTTGGCCTCCGTGGAGGGCAAGAAGACCCCCGCACCCCGACCAGTGGAGGCCGCCATCCAACAGATTGACATCCCCGAGTCCTCTGAGACTGACCCGGCGAAAAGAAGAAGGATCGAGGAAGAAAGGTTAACGCCGGCTGAGGACTCAAAAACTATTCAGCTAGTCGAGAGCGATCCTTCGAAGACCACCAGAATAGGATCGAGCCTCGAGCCTCACCACGAGGTCATGTTGGTCGATTTCCTCCGATCAAATGTCGATGTCTTCGCGTGGAAGGCCTCAGATTTTTCGGGAATCAACCCCGAAGTCATCGTCCATCGCCTCAACGTAGACCCATCATTTAGGCCGGTGAGGCAGAAGAAGAGAATATTCTGTGAAGCGCGTAACCGGATCATCGAGGAGGAGGTTAACAAGCTCCTCGAAGCCGGCTACATAGTTGAGATCCAATTTACCGAGTGGCTCTGCAATGTCGTCGTCGTAGCCAAGGGCGACGGCCGATGGAGGATGTGCAACGATTTCACCGATCTCAACAAAGCTTGCCCGAAGGACCACTACCCCCTTCCTCGGATTGATCAACTCGTGGACTCAACGGCCGGTTGTGAATTGATGAGCATGATGGATGCCTTCCAAGGCTATTACCAAATTTACATGGCCGAAGAGGATAGGGGGAGGACGTCATTCGTTGTTTCGTCGGGGACATACTGCTTCCTCGTGATGCCTTTCGGGACTGAAGAATGCCAGGGCGACGTACCAGAGGTTAGTGAACCTCATGTTCAAGGACGAGATCGGCAAGACCGTCGAAGTTTATGTCGACGATATGATAGTTCGCAGCGAGAGAGGACTCCGACCATCTCGGGCATCTTGCTCGGATTTTTGATATTTTGAGGAAGTATGGCCTGAAACTCAACCCGAGCAAATGCACGTTTGGGGTCCGGGGTGGCAAGTTCCTCGGATACATCGTCAGTCATAGGGGGATTGAGGCCAACCCCTTGAAGATTCGCGCCATCCTCGACATCAAGCCTCCCAGCTCGGTAAAGGAGGTTCAGAGGTTGGTGGGCCGCATAATTGCCCTCAACAGATTCATATCCCGCTCAGCGGATCGGAACCTCCCATTTTTTAAAGCACTCAGGAAGGTGCCGGATTGGAAATGGACAGAGGAATGCCAGCGCGCGCTCCTCGAATTGAAAAAGTACTTGACCGAACCACCCCTGCTATCGAAGCCAGTTCCGGGGAGACCCCTTTATGCCTACCTGGCGGTATCCCCGGATGCCATCAGCTCAGTACTAGTACACGTGGAGGATCGGGTACATCGCCCAGTGTATTATCTCAGCAAGCTCCTCCAAGGCCCTGAACGGAATTACTTGGCCATCGAGAAGCTCGCCCTCGCTTTGGTCCACTCCGCCCGGAAGTTGAGACAATATTTTCAGGCCCACACCATTGTGGTCCTGACCAACGAGCCGTTGAGGCAGGTACTAGGCAAAACCCGATGCCTCTGGTCGGCTCGTGAAATGGGCCGTAGAGCTCGGAGAGTTCGATATTCAATTTCAGCCACGAACGGCGATTCACGCACAAGTCTTGGCGGATTTCTTGGTGGAGACGGCCCCGAGGGCGGAAACGGAGCCCAAGACGCCGTGGACCCTCACTGGTCGACGGGTCCTCCACTGAACTCCGGAGGGGGAGCTGGGGTCTATTTGCGGGATGGGTTAGGCAACGAGCTCGACTTCGCTATTCGCTTAGAGTTCCCGGTTTCCAACAACTGAGGCCGAGTACGAGGCCCTCGCCGCAGGAATGAAGATAGCCCTGGACAAGGACGTGGACGAACTCGTCGCCTTGACCGACTCACAGCTGGTGGCCGAGCAAGTCAATGGAAATTACGACGCCCGGGAAGCGTCGATGGCAATGTACCTCGAGGAGGTCATTAAACTGAAGGAAGGTTCGCCAAGTTCTCGCTCGAGCAAATTCCCCCGGGCGGAAAATGAGAGGGCAGATCAGTTGTCGAAACTGGCGAGCTTCGATGAGGGGGACCAAAGAGAGAAGCATAACCAGTGTTGAGCTCGCCAACACCCTTGACCGGGTCTGGGGACCCAACAGTGTGTCCTTTCCATCGAGTCCCCCCGAGGATTGGATTAGCAGAATTAGTCACCTACCTGAAGGATGGAACTCTCCTCGAGGGACCCGTCGAGGCCAAAAGACTCCGACGGCAGGCCTCTCGATACGCCCTCGACGGGCAGGGGCGCCTGTTTAGGAAAAGCTTCGATGGGCCTCCTCGACGATGCTTGAGCAAGCAACAGGCCAAGGAAGTCATCGAAGAAATACACCAAGGGTGTTGTGGAAACCATACTGGACCACGATCCTTGGCCAAAAAGGTGTCACGGGCGGGGTTCTTCTGGCCTGACCTCGTTCAAGACTGCTTCGACTATGTCCGACGATGCCGAACATGCCAAATGCACGCCAACCTTGTTCATCAACCTGCCGCCCCGATGGTAAACGTTGAAATATCTTGGCCATTCGATCAGTGGGGGATCGATATCCTCGGGCCATTCCCTCAGGCCTCCGGGCAAAGAAAGTTCGTCATCGTCGCCGTCGAGTATTTCACCAAGTGGGCCGAAGCGGAAGCCGTCGCAAAAATTACTGACTCGGTCGTCCAGATTTTCGTCTGGAAAAACATCATCTGCCGATTCGGACTCCCCAAAGTCCTAATCTCCGACAACGGAACCCAGTTCCAAAGCCGCCGGATAAAGGAATGGTGCTCTAGCCTCAAGATCGAGCAGCGTTTCACCTCAGTGGGGAACCCCCAGGCCAACGGTCAAGTTGAAGTCACAAATCGAACAATCCTCCACGGACTCAAGACCGCCCTGGCCGACGCTCGGGGCAGCTGGGCCGATGAGCTCCCAGGTGTGCTCTGGGCCTATCGAACCACTCCTCGGACCGCGACAGGCGACACCCCACACGCCTTGGTCTACGGGTCCGATGCCGTCATACCTGCCGAAGTGCTGCACCCATCTGCTCCGGTCGCGCACTTCGATGAAATCGCTAACGTCGACGCTCGCCTGATCGAGCTAGACCTCGCCGACGAGAGAAGACGTGCCGCCTTGCGAAGGATGGACAACTTCCGGGCATCTACTGCACGTGCTTACAATCGCCATGTCCATCCCCGGACATTCCAGATCGGGGATTTGGTCACCAAGAAGGTCGAGGTTTCCCGCCCTGTGGGGAAGTTGGACCCAAAGTGGGACGGCCCGTTCAAAGTGACAAAGATTTGCAAAAACAACGCCTATCGCCTCGAGGATATCGCCCTTGGAACGCTTCGAACCTTAAGAGGTTCTACATATGAGTGCTATATGGCCGAGCAGAAAGATTATTTTACATTGTAAATATATTTAACATTGTAAATTCTCATTGGAGTTTTAATGAAACATCTCCTTGAGCCGCTTGGCTTTTTCAACAACTGTTTTCTCCACTATTAAGTTTTTAAATTTTTATCTAAGTCGAAATGAATTATTTACAGATTATTTTACACGGTTTTAATTATGCCATGTTCCTCGTCAAAACGTTTCAAAAGTTTCCCGACGAGGAAATTCAAATAATTACGTGTTGCATAATATAATTCACATTTAGACGATAAAACTTTAAGTTCACAATTCGACAAGGAATATTAAATGTTTCATTGATGAATGGTCTGAAAACTCGCCCCCTCGGGCTTACAAACTAAAAACTGAGTAAAAATTCAAAATACAAGGAGCCTATCCACAATATATCTCCTCGGCCACCTCCTCGACCGCCGCCACCAATGTTGTATCGGCCTCAGGGCCGGCCACGTTCATCGACGGGGCGCTTGACGTCCCCACGTCGGACCCCCCTTGCTCCACGATGATTGCATCATCGGGCTCCACATCCGGGGAGAGAGGCTCACCCAAGCGCTTATGTCGCTCGTTCCGGACTTGCCTTTTCACGATTGAGAGCACTGAGTCGAACTCTGCGCCCTCATAGGCCGGCTCCGGATCGTCTTCCTCGGCCTCCTCCTCCCCGGCGTCGTTCAAATGCATGCCATAGCCCTCCAGGGAGAAATCTTCGGGGAGGACTCCCCGGGCCTTCAGTTGATTGAAACCCCGGTGGTACGCTTGATGGGCGTCCTCGGCGCACAGGAGGATTGTCGCATACTCGAAAACGGGGCCGCGAACAAAATGCTTCACGGTCTCCTTCTCGAATTCAGGGATGCGAGCCTTCATCTCAGCCCTCGCCTGCCGGTCACCCCTCTTTTCCCCCGAGCAAAGGCATCTTTGTTCCTCTCCTTCAGGGCGATTATCTCCTGTTCCAGCTCGGATTGTTTAGTCTTGAACTCAAGCTCGAGCTGACCCACCCGCTCCTCCAACTCGCGGGATTTTTCCTTCTCCTCCTCGATCTCCCGTTGAGTGACTTGGTTTTTCTGTCGCTCTTCGTCAAGATCCGCCTGAAGGCCGCTTCCTCGAGCCTCCCGTTCGGCCTTTTCGCACCTCACGCGGCTGACATCCAGCCGACGAAGGCCATGAAAAACTTTTTGCTGGAGGGCATTCATGTCCTCCGCGATGCTCGCAGCCAAGTCGGCATCATCGAGCTCGGTCAGAAGTGTATGGTCGGCCCTGAAGATGCTACGCCGGAAGCTCCTCATGGCAATCTTTCGGCTGTCGCCCTCCCCGCTGAGGACACTTGACTGGGAAAGATCCCCGAACTTGGGGCCAAATCGGGGTTCGGGAATGTCCACGTACTTCAAAACCTCCAGCTCCTCGGAGGTGTAACCGGAGCCATCCGCGGAGCGTTTGCCCTTGCTCGAAGATAGGATCCTCTTCTTCGGGACTGGCCCGGACGGTTTCTTCGGCGCAAGATCGGCCGCTTTCCTCTTTCGGACAAGCGGAGTTTCTTCCTTGACCTCAACGATAGCCACTAGGGCTCGGGCAGGGGCTTGTTGTGCCGCCCTCATCACCGTTGGTGCTGTCAAGGGCGCCTCCGCCATAGCCCGCCTGTCCTCCGGGGGGGGATGGCCTCCTCCTCTCACCAGCCACCTTGTTCATATGCCTGAGTCTCCCCATCTCCAATACGTTTAGATCTGCACGATCAAAGCAATAAACCCCGGTCAGAAACACAATAACTTCGAGGCGACACTCGAACAAAATCACAATACATATACCAGAAAAAAAAAAGGGGAAAAGTAAAGGAAGGGGAGGCAACCAAAAGCGATGTCCTCGGTATCCAGTCTAGCCGGCGAGAGCCCGGCCTTTACTAGGAACCATTCCTGGGTCATAAAGATCGAGCACAGCAACCCCTGCGCCTTATGTCCATTGATCCACTCCCGGGACCAGCTACTCGACCCCTCTCCGACCAGGGAGAGCTTCTTTACCTCCGAATTATGCAACCGCCTCACCGACCACACCCCATCATATTGGATGAAGCACCATTTCTGCTTCCAGTCACTCCCATAAGAGGATGAAGCTGTCTCGATGATCTTTCTCCCGTTCTTGGCGCTTATGAAAAAACAGTTGAACTCATCGTCCGGGGAAGACCTACTCGAGAGGTTTATTTGGAAAATGCTTGAGAAATTAGCTAGAGAGGGACTGTGGCCGGTACAGTGGCAGAAGACAACGAAGGCGCAGATCGAGGCGTATGAGTTTGGGGTCAGTTGGATTGGACTGATGTTCAGATGGTTAAGGATCGAGCAGATGAAGGACGGGATGGGGAACCGGAGGCCGTTCTCGATGTGAGAATAGTGGATAGGAATGTACCCCTCGGGGGGATCCGTAATGGACTCCTCTCTGCTCGGCCATATAATGCTGAACGATTCGCGGATGTAGTGGCCAAGCACTTTCTCCACATCCCGATCAGTGTTGTGCACAATTATGTTTCCCCAACTCACCATCGTTTGGTTGCCTGCGATGGCCTTCCTTCTCTTCCGACGAGGTTCCCGATCAGGAGTTTCTTCCTTGTCGACTAACCTGTGCGACGGGGTTCGAAGCTCCGCCCCACTCTCGGCCATCATACGCTGCCTCATTTCTTCCACCTTACTCGGACTTTTGCCGCCTGTCCTCGGCCGGCTAGTACTGGCCTCGCCCCGGCATCGGGATGACGCCCCCTCGACGGAGGTTTCGACCTCCAAAGACAACGACAAATTTACGTCGCTCAAACCCTCGCTAAACGAGTACTCCGCAATCCTATTCTGGCTGTCGGAACCGCCCTCGGACCCGCTCATGGTTGCCTAGGGAATTTTAATGAAAAGGGAAGAACGAAAAGAACAAGGACAGAGAAAAGGAAAGGTACCTAGGTTTGGGGCTGGACGAAGATGTTTTCGGATGCTCGGAATATGTCTGACGTGCTCGGTGCCCTCAAACTTATGCTCGGATTCGAATCTCAGCTCGATGTAAAAATGACGCACCTGGACCCACGCCCGGACCCCCTATTTATAGGGCGGTAAAACTGCTCCTCGGGAAGTCCAAATGTCACCCGTAATTATTACCAACGGTCACATCCCAACGGTCAAATTTTCGAAATTACCGCCAACGCCTAGTCGGGAAGTTTATGCTCGAGAATGGGAACGGCGCCTTCCAGAAAGTTCACGGCCTGCTCGATCTATGTATATTCGAGCAAGACCCGAACTGGGGGGACTAATGATGTGGCCCAATATGCCCGAGGCCACGTCGGCGCCACCTCAGCCTAATCCGCCGATCGAAGGCTGCCATGTGTCAGATCGATCCGACCAGGATTGCGTCATTGCCACTATGTCCGATCAGAATACATTTGGACGCACTGCCGCCCAAGTGTTTCCACGGAGTCAATAGCTCCTCATCGGGATGTTTGTCCTCCTCGGAGACTATTACCCCGTCGGTGACCTCCCCTATCCTCGATGTGGTCCCAATAATAACGACCTCTGACACCGGGTGTACTCTACTGACACAAAGCGTACCCGACGCATTCCCGGCACGTACCAGGGAATATCCCTGTACGGATAACGGGGCTGGGCCAATCTTGCCCTAATCTGGCCCACTCGCCTCCGATTACTATTATAAATAGCACACCGTTACTATTCATGCGGTAACTATTCACAAAAATTACATCTTTACCTTCCGATTACCTGCTCGAATACTGACTTGAGCGTCGGAGGGTCTTCGCCGGAGACACATCCGGCTAGGCTCACGTGTGTTCCTTCCTTGCAGAATAGGACCCCGACCAGCAATTTGTACACCTTTGCTCGGAATCTGAACGGACTTTGGACACTCACCCTCGAACCACACCTTTGCTCGGAGTGATCCGTTCATCGGACCGAATCCGACCCTATCAGATCCAGTCAACT
>CM047880.1:419298-500694 GCA_026212405.1 Petrea volubilis | reverse complement strand
AAAAAACTATTCAGCTAGGCGAGAGCGATCCTTCGAAGACACCAGAATAGGATCGAGCCTCGAGCCTCACCACGAGGTCATGTTGGTCGATTTCTCCGATCAAATGTCGATGTCTTCGCGTGGAAGGCCTCAGATTTTTCGGGAATCAACCCGAAGTCATCGTCCATCGCCTCAACGTAGACCCATCATTTAGGCGGTGAGGCAGAAGAAGAGAATATTCTGTGAAGCGCGTAACGATCATCGAGGAGGAGGTTAACAAGCTCCTCGAAGCCGGCTACATAGTTGAGATCCAATTTACCGAGTGGCTCTGCAATGTCGTCGTCGTAGCCAAGGGCGACGGCCGATGGAGGATGTGCAACGATTTCACCGATCTCAACAAAGCTTGCCCGAAGGACCACTACCCCCTTCCTCGGATTGATCAACTCGTGGACTCAACGGCCGGTTGTGAATTGATGAGCATGATGGATGCCTTCCAAGGCTATTACCAAATTTACATGGCCGAAGAGGATAGGGGGAGGACGTCATTCGTTGTTTCGTCGGGGACATACTGCTTCCTCGTGATGCCTTTCGGACTGAAGAATGCCAAGGCGACGTACCAGAGGTTAGTGAACCTCATGTTCAAGGACGAGATCGGCAAGACCGTCGAAGTTTATGTCGACGATATGATAGTTCGCAGCGAGAGAGACTCCGACCATCTCGGGCATCTTGCTCGGATTTTTGATATTGAGGGAAGTATGGCCTGAAACTCAACCCGAGCAAATGCACGTTTGGGGTCCGGGGTGGCAAGTTCCTCGGATACATCGTCAGTCATAGGGGGATTGAGGCCAACCCCTTGAAGATTCGCGCCATCCTCGACATCAAGCCTCCCAGCTCGGTAAAGGAGGTTCAGAGGTTGGTGGGCCGCATAATGCCCTCAACAGATTCATATCCCGCTCAGCGGATCGGAACCTCCCATTTTTAAAGCACTCAGGAAGGTGCCGGATTGGAAATGGACAGAGGAATGCCAGCGCGCGCTCCTCGAATTGAAAAAGTACTTGACCGAACCACCCCTGCTATCGAAGCCAGTTCCGGGGAGACCCCTTTATGCCTACCTGGCGGTATCCCCGGATGCCATCAGCTCAGTACTAGTACACGTGGAGGATCGGGTACATCGCCCAGTGTATTATCTCAGCAAGCTCCTCCAAGGCCCTGAACGGAATTACTTGGCCATCGAGAAGCTCGCCCTCGCTTTGGTCCACTCCGCCCGGAAGTTGAGACAATATTTCAGGGCCCACACCATTGTGGTCCTGACCAACGAGCCGTTGATGGCAGGTACTCTGGCAAAACCGATGCCTCTGGTCGGCTCGTGAAATGGGCCGTAGAGCTCGGAGAGTTCGATATTCAATTTCAGCCACGAACGGCGATTCACGCACAAGTCTTGGCGGATTTCTTGGTGGAGACGGCCCCGAGGGCGGAAACGGAGCCCAAGACGCCGTGGACCCTCATGGTCGACGGGTCCTCCATGAACTCCGGAGGGGGAGCTGGGGTCTATTTGCGGGATGGGTTAGGCAACGAGCTCGACTTCGCTATCCTCTTAGAGTTCCCGATTTCCAACAATGAGCCGAGTACGAGGCCCTCGCCGCAGGAATGAAGATAGCCCTGGACAAGGACGTGGACGAACTCGTCGCCTTGACCGACTCACAGTCTGGTGGCCGAGCAAGTCAATGGAAATTACGACGCCCGGGAAGCGTCGATGGCAATGTACCGCAGGAGGTCATTAAACTGAGGAAGGTTCGCCAAGTTTCTCACTCGGCAAATCCCCAGGCGGAAAATGATGAGGGCAGATCAGTTGTCAAAACTGGCGAGCGCGATGAGGGGACCAAAGAGAGAAGCATAACCAAGTTGAGCTCGCCAACACCCTTGACCGGGTTTGGGACCCAACAGTGTGTCCTTTCCATCGAGCCCCCCGAGGATTGGATGACCGAATAGTCACATACCGAAGGATTGAACTCTTCCCCGAGGGACCCGTCGAGGCCAAAAGACTCAGACCGGCAGGCCCTCGCGATAGCCCTCGACGGGCAGGGGCGCCTGTTTAGGAAAAGCTGTCGATGGGCCTCCTCGACGATGCTTGAGCAAGCAACAGGCCAAGGAAGGTCATCGAAGAATACACCAAGGGTGTTTGGAAACCATACTGGAACACGTCCTTGGCCAAAAAGGTGTCACGGGCGGGTTTCTTCTGGCCTGACCTCGTTCAAGACTGCTTCGACTATGTCCGACGATGCCGAACATGCCAAATGCACGCCAACCTTGTTCATCAACCTGCCGCCCCGATGGTAAACGTTGAAATATCTTGGCCATTTCGATCAGTGGGGGATCGATATCCTCGGGCCATTCCCTCAGGCCTCCGGGGCAAAGAAAGTTCGTCATCGTCGCCGTCGAGTATTTCATCAAGTGGGCCGAAGCGGAAGCCGTCGCAAAAAATTACTGATTCGGTCCATCCAGATTTTCGTCTGGAAAAACATCATCGCCGCTTCGGACTCCCCAGAGTCCTATCTCCGACAACGGGACCCCGTTCCAAAGCCGACGGATAAAGGAATGGCGCTCTAGCCTCACGATCGAGCAGCGTTTCACCTCGGTGGGGAACCCCCCAGGCCAACGGTCAAGTTGAAGTCACCAATCGAACATTCTCCACGGACTCAGGACCGCCCTGGCCGACACTCGGGGCAGCTGGGCCGATGAGCTCCAGGTGTGCTTTGGGCCTATCGGACCACTCCTCGGACCGCGACACGCGACATCCCATATGCCTTGGTCTACGGGTCCGATGCCGTCATACCTGCCGAAGTGCTGCACCCATCTGCTCGGGTCGCGCACATTCGATGAAATCGCTAACGTCGACGCTCGCCTGACCGAGCTAGACCTCGCCGACCGAAAGATAAGACGTGCCGCCCTTGCGAAGGATGGACAACTTTCGGGCATCTACTGCGCGTGCTTACTAATCGCCATGTCCATCCCCGGACATTCCAGATCGGGGATTTGGTCACCAAGAAGGTCGAGGTTTCCGCCCTCTGGGGAAGTTGGACCCAAAGGGGACGGCCCGTTCAAAGTGACCAAGATTTGCAAAAAACAACACCTATCGCCTCGAGGATATGTCGGGGAGGGAGTTGCCTCGCCCTTGGAACGCTTCGAACCTTAAGAGGTTCTACATATGAGTGCTATGTGGTCCGAGCAGAAGATTTTATTTTACATTGTAAATATATTTAACATTGTAAATTCTCATCGGAGTCTTAATGAAACATCTCCTCGAGCCGCTTGGCTTTTCAACAACTGTTTTCTCCACTATTAAGTTTTTAAATTTTTATCTAAGTCGGAATGAATTATTTACAGATTATTTTACACGGTTTTAATTATGTCATGTTCCTCGTCAAAACGTTTCAAAATTTTCCCGACGAGGAAGTTCAAACAATTACGTGTTGCATAATATGATTCACATTTCGACGATAAAACTTTAAGTTCACAATTCGACAAGGAATATTAAATGTTTCATTGATGAATGGTCTGAAAACTTGCCCCCTCGGGCTTACAAACTAAAAACTGAGTAAAAATTCAAATACAAGGAGCCTATCCGCTATATCTTCCTCGGCCACCTCCTCGACCGCCGCCACCAATGCTGTATCGGCCTCAGGGCCGGCCACGTTCATTGCCGGGGCGCTTGACGTCCCCACGTCGGACCCCCCTTGCTCCACGATGATTGCATCATCGGGCTCCACATCCGGGGAGAGAGGCTCACCCATGCGCTTATGTCGCTCGTTCCGGACTTGCCTTTTCACGATTGAGAGCACTGAGTCGAACTCTGCGCCCTCATAGGCCGGCTCCGGATCGTCTTTCCTCGGCCTCCTCCTCCCCGGCGTCGTTCAATGCATGCCATAGCCCTCCAGGGAGAAATCTTCGGGGAGGACTCCCCGGGCCTTCAGTTGATTGAAACCCCGGTGGTACGCTTGATGGGCGTCCTCGGCGCACAGGAGGATTGTCGCATACTCGAAGATGGGGCCGCGAACAAAACGCTTCATGGCCTCCTTCTCGAATTCAGGGATGCGAGCCTTCATCTCAGCCCTCGCCTGCCGGTCACCCCTCTTTTCACCCCGAGCAAAGGCATCTTTGTTCCTCTCCTTCAGGGCGATTATTCCTGTTCCAGCTCGGATTGTTTAGTCTTGAACCTCAAGCTCGAGCTGACTCACCCGCTCATCCAACTTGCGGGATTTTTCCTTCTCCTCCTCGATCTCCCGTTGAGCGACCTTGGTTTTTCTGTCGCTCTTCGTCAAGATCCGCCTGAAGGCCGCTTCCTCGAGCCTCCCGTTCGGCTTTTCGCACCTCGCGCGGCTGACATCCAGCGACGAAGGCCATGAAAAACTTTTTGCTGGAGGGCATTCATGTCCTCCGCGATGCTCGCAGCCAAGTCGGCATCGTCGAGCTCAGTCAGAAGCGTCTGGTCGGCCCTGAAAATGCTACGCCGGAAGCTCCTCATGGCAATCTTTCGGCTGTCTCCCTCCCCGCTGAGGACACTTGACTGGGAAAGATCCCCGAACTTGGGGCCAAATCGAGGTTCGGGGACGTCCACGTACTTCAAAACCTCCAACTCCTCGGAGGTGTAACCGGAGCCATCCGCGGGGCGTTTGCCTTTGCTCGAAGATAGGATCCTCTTCTTCGGGACTGGCCCGGACGGTTTCTTCGGCGCAAGATCGGCCGCTTTCCTCTTTCGGACAAGCGGAGTTTCTTCCTCGACCTCCACGATAGCCACTGGAGCTCGGGCAGGGGCTTGTTGGGCCGCCCTCATCACCGTTGGTGCTGTCGACGGCGCCTCCGCCATAGCACGCCTGTCCTCCGGAGGGGGGGGGGATGGCCTCCTCCTCTCACCAGCCACCTTGTTCATATGCCTGAGTCTCCCCATCTCCAATACGTTTAGATCTGCACGATCAAAGCAATAAACTCCGGTCAGAAACACAATAACTTCGAGGCGACACTCGAACAAAATCACAATACATATACCAAAAAAAAAAAAAAAAAAGGGGAAAAGGAAATGAAGGGGAGGCAACCAAAAGCGATGTCCTCGGTATCCAGTCTAGCCGACGAGAGCCCGGCCTTTACTAGGAACCGTTCCTGGGTCATAAAGATCGGGCACAGCAACCCCTGCGCCTTATGTCCATTGATCCACTCCCGGGACCAGCTACTCGACCCCTCTCCAACCAGGGAGAGCTTCTTTACCTCCGGATTATGCAACCGCCTCACCGGCCACACCCCATCATATTGGATGAAGCACCATTTCTGCTTCCAGTCACTCCCATAAGAGGATGAAGTTGTCTCGATGATCTGTCTCCCATTCTTGGCGCTTATGAAAAAACAGTTGAACTCATCGTCCGGGGAAGACCTACTCGAGAGGTTTATTTGGAAAATGCTTGAGAAATTAGCTAGAGAGGGATTGTGGTCGGTAAAGTAGCAGAAGACAACGAAGGTGCAGATCAAGGCGTATGAGTTCGGGGTTAGTTGGATTGGACTGATGTTCAGATGGTTAAGGATCGAGCAGATGAAGGACGGGATGGGGAACCGGAGGCCGTTCTCGATGTGAGAATAGTGGATAGGAATGCACCCCTCGGGGGGATCCGTAATGGACTCCTCTCTGTTTGGCCATATAATGCTGAACGATTCGCGGATGTAGTGGCCAAGCACTTTCTCCACATCCCGATCAGTGTTGTGCGCAATTATGTTTCCCCAACTCACCATCGTTTGGTTGCCTGCGATGGCCTTCCTTCTCTTCCGACGAGGTTCCCGATCAGGAGTTTCTTCCTCGTCGACTAACCTGTGCGACGGGGTTCGAAGCTCCGCCCCACTCTCGGCCATCATACGCTGCCTCATTTCTTCCACCTTACTCGGACTTTTGCCGCCTGTCCTCGGACGGCTAGTACTGGCTTCGCCCCGGCCTCGGGATGACGCCCCCTCGACGGAGGTTTCGACCTCCAAAGACGGCAACAAATTTACGTCGCTCAAACCCTCGCTAAACGAGTACTCCGCAATCCTATTCTGGCTGTCGGAGCCACCCTCGGACCCGCTCATGGTTGCCTAGGGAATTTTAATGAAAAGGACAGAGAAAAGGAAAGGTACCTAGGTTTGGGGCTGGACGAAGATGTTTTCGGATGCTCGGAATATGTCTGACGTGCTCGGTGCTCTCAAACTTATGCTCGGATTCGAATCTCAGCTCGATGTAAAAATGACGCACCTGGACCCACGCCCGGACCCCCTATTTATAGGACGGTAAAAGTGCTCCTCGGGAAGTCCAAACGTCGCCCGTAATTATTACCAACGGTCACATCCCAACGGTCAAATTTTCGAAATTACCGCCAGCGCCTGGTCGGGAAGTTTATGCTCGAGAATGGGAACGGCGCCTTCCAGAAAGTTCACGGCCTGCTCGATCTATGTATATTCGAGCAAGACCCGAACTGGGGGGACTAATGACGTGGCCCAATATGCCCGAGGCCACGTCGGCGCCACCTCAGCCTAATCCGCCGATCGAAGGCTGCCATGTGTCAGATCGATCCGACCAGGATTGCGTCATTGCCATCTATGTCCGATCAGAATACATCAGTTCGCACTGCCGCCAAGTGTTTCCACGGAGTCAATAGCTCCTCATCGGGATTTTTGTCCTCCTCGGAGACTACCCCGTCGGTGACCTCCCCTCTCCTCGATGTGGTCCCAATAATAACGACCTCTGACACCGGGTGTACTCCACTGACACAAAGCATACCCGACGCATCCCCGGCACGTACTAGGGAATATCCCTGTACGGATAACGGGGCTGGGCCAATCTTGCCCTAATCCGGCCCACTCGCCTCCGGTTACTATTATAAATAGCACACCGTTACTATTCACACGGTAACTATTCACAAAAATTACATCTTTACCTTCCGATTACCTGCTCGAATACTGACTTGAGCGTCGGAGGGTCTTCGCCGGAGATACATCCGGCTAGGCTCACGTGTGTTCCTTCCTTGCAGAATAGAACCCTGACCAGCAACTTGTACACCTTTGCTCGGAATCTGAAAGAGCTTTGAACACTCAACTTCGAACCATACCTTTACTCGGAGTGATCTGTTCATCGGACCGAACCCGACCACATCAGCAACAATTGTTGGATGACCAGTTGCGAGGAGGCGCCGACGGGGAAGACATGTGTTGATAGAATGACAGAAGGGAATCATGGTCGAATCGATTGCAAGAAAGTACATTTTCATGAAGTGAAGAGAGCAGAACAAGAAAGAGGGTGCCCAGAGTTAGGATTGATTGACAACAGCTCCTTCTCCCCATAAATACGGGCGCGCGTGGGCACACACACACACACTCTCACGTAAACAAACTTCGAAAGGATGGCTTTTGCTCTATCTCTTCTCTATTCGTCAGGTATGTTTTGTTGAAGTGAATTCCAGCACTAACTGCATTGAAATGCTAATGTTTTTAATTTCAGTTGTTAACTGCTATATAACATATATTATGTTATTATAATACCGTTAGTTATATGATAATGGTTAGATGGATTTGACTTTTATTTTTCTTATGATGCATAATTTTCCTTCGTAAATGGGGTTTATAACTAATCAAGCATATATTAGTGCATTTGGTTAGGTGTAAAGTCCAGAATAGTGTGTCAAGTTGACTTTGGATTCATATACAAAAGACTTTGACTGTCGATTATTTTATTCTGTTTGAATTGCAGATTCGAGCACAAGCCCCGGCTCGGGCTCGAGCTTATAATTAATTTATAAATTCGAGCCGAACAAGCTATGAGCCGAGCCCAAACAAGACTTGAGCCTGAGCTCGATCCCCTTTTTTTCTAATTCGTCAGGTTCAAACTCGATTTATTTGGTTCAAGCTCTAGCTCGAGCTTGAAAAACTTGCCAAAACTCAGCTTGGCTCGACTCGTTCACAACCTAGTCATGAAGCTGTGGGATTTACCAGTAAATACTTGCACAGTTGCACGATTAGCTATCCTGTTTAGCTAGCTAATTATAGTTGGCATGGAGTTAAATGTTTTAGGCTTTCATACTTGCAAATGATTTGAGAAAATAATTCATTTTAATCCTCTTGTTTATTTAAACTTTAACATATAATATTATATGTATTGCTCATATATACATATTTATTGATATATATATATATATATATATGTTAATAACATGATGTATGCAAATGAATATAAAATTACATTCCCAGATTTCTTGACAGGAGTGTAAGTTCTGAACATAATATAATTTACCTCTAAAAACTAAGAGCAAACATCAATATACACACTACTCTAAAAATTTTATTGCTTCTTCATTACTTATATTTACACATACCTTGTTTCTACATAATTACTATTGCCACCCCTAACACATTCTGCAGGAACTACTGAACAAGAAAGTGATGCTGACAGTAAGAAATCCCACAAAGTATCCCAATCCAAAAGGGACATGATACCACAAGCCCACCTCATCCTCATCCTCATCCTTTTCCTCCGGTATCGTCTCAACTCCATCGGTGCTAACCGGACAGCTTCTTTTTAGCAGATACCCACAAAGTTTAGGATTCCCCTCAAATGAATCAGCAGAAAATGTATCAAATTGACCCCCTCTCGGTATTTCACCTTCAAGATTATTATTGGCCACGCTAAACGAAGACAAGAAATTGAGCCTTGTGAGTGATTGCGGTATCCTGCCAGATAGATGATTCCCCGACATGTCCAATTTCTCAAGATTAATGAGACGGGACAGCTTATCGGGGATTTTGCCTCTGAACTTGTTGTTGTTGAGGTCCAATATGTGAAGAAGCTTCAAATTTCCTAATTCTTCTGGGATTTCGCCACTGAGGCTGTTGTTGCCAAGTTTTATTCCTCTTGGTAAGTTAAATAGGCGATTGTATTGGAGGCTATAGAATAAAAATGGCAAAGCTAAGTGGCTCAAGTCTGAACTGGAATTATCAGCTATCAAAGCCGGCAAAGAACCGATTTCACGGGGAAGTTCTCCGGACAGGAAGTTTTGTGTCAAGTTTAGGACAAACAATGTCGGCATGTGTCCTAACCAAGTTGGGATTGGTCCTGAAATCTTGTTGTAAGATAGATTCAAGACTTTGAGTTTCCTCAGCTTAGCAATCCAAGAAGGGATCTGACCATTGATTTTTGATCCTCCCAGAGTCAAGATTTGGAGATTTTGAAAACCAGGCAGACGCGATAACTCGTTATCTTCTAGCATCATCTCGTCGCGGAAGCACCTAGACAAGAACAGAACTGCAAGATTTTCGCAATGCCTAAGAACCTTCAGAGCTCCAACAACGTTAGACAAGTAGTTATCCGACAGCGAGAGGTGTGCCAGAGATGTCAGAGAAGCCATGCACGGTGGGATTTCACCTTCCAGCTCGTTGTAAGCCAATCGGACGGCTGTCAATGACCGGCACAAGCACAGGCTATCGGGAATACTTCCCAGGAAGCTATTGTTCCCGAGATCAACGGCCTGTAAACGCTTGAGTTCGGAGAAATCAAGAGCCGAAATTTCTCCTCCAAAGAGATTGTTCCTCAAAAGCAAAGTTGTCAGGTTTGAACAGTTCATCAAAGAAGGTGGCAGAGTGCCGTTGAGGCTATTGGTGTGAAGCTGAAGCTGCTCCAAATTCGAAAGCAATCCGATATTATGAGGAAGCCCACCAATCAATTCATTCACATGGAGCTCTAAGATCATGAGATTCGAAAGATGAACAATTCTGTTGTTGATGGGCCCTGCAAAATGATTGCTTGGCAGAGAGAGTTCCTTCAATGTTGTCACACCGTACAGACCGTGCGGTAGCCAACCAGAGAGAGAATTGAAACCGGCCCGGAAAATTTCTAACTTAGAGCAACCATCAAATCCATGAAATAATTGGCCACTAAACTGATTCATAGAGAAATCCAAGATTGTGAGAAGAGGGGACCCCCTGCAAACGGATGAAGGTATTGGACCCGTAAAGCTGTTGTTGCTGACATTGAAGGCGATCAACTTTGAAAATGACCCGTGAAAAAGATCCAGATCCATGGACCCGTTCAAGCGGTTGCTTGAAAGATCTAGAGATTGGAGATGACTCAAGGAGTGGAAAACAGTGACCGGAAAAGGGCCGTAGAGGTGGTTGCGAGAGAGATTTAGATGGGAAAGAAAAGACAGGTTTGCAAGAAATGGAGAGATGGGTCCGGATAGGCCCCGGCCTGGTAAGCTTAAATGGGTGACCCGACGATGATCACCGTGGGCTTTGCAGGTTATCCCTTCCCATTGGCAACAACCGGTGGCTGACGACCAGTTGAGCGGCGGCGCCGGCGGGGAGGAGAGGTGGTGGTGGAATGATAGAAGTGAATCACGGTCGACTTTAGTGCAAGAAAGTGCATTTTGATGAAGTGTGGAGAGGAGAACTAGGAAGAGGAAGCTTAGAGTTTGCATTGTGTGTTTATGAGTCCACGCCTATGTTTTTTCACATTCATCCACCCCTTTTAGTATGGCAACTAGAGATAGAGAGAGAGGGTGTGTACGGAGTTGAAAATGAGTCTTAGAAGGACAAAAGGGAATATTAGTGGAGTGATGGCCATCTGTACGAGAGTCGAAAAATTGTGTTAATTAAATATTACGCAACTAATATTTTCCCCCTGTAGATTTGAATATAATATTAAACAATGTTAAAAAAATAGCAAAACATATAATATCATTATACTAAATTTCAAGACTGATATTACTATTGAAGTATTATACAAGTGGATAGCATCTAATGAATCTTGAGTTGGAGACCTTTAAGGTTACTGTAGGGATTAGAGGTTTACCTACTATGAATAGGATGACGCAAAATATCAAATGGTTCTTTAAAGTTTCGTTTGGTAGGGTGGAAAATAGAAGAAATGGGGGGGAAAGGAAGGAAATTGAAATGAAAATATATATTTTTCCTTGCTTGGTTGTGGAAGGAAAAGGGAAGAAAAAAAATTGAGAATGGAAAAATAAGCATGGGTTCTACTGATTTTTTTTCCACCCAAAATCGGGTGAAAAATGAGAGAAAAATAACACAAGGACCTTTATAAAATAATATTTTTAAAATTGTCCATATGTATAATTAGGTATTTAACTAATATTGTATCTTCATCTAGTCTGAATCCTTACATTTTTTAAATAGCAAATACGGCGTGTGCATTTATATAATACATTAAAAATGTATTTCAAATATTTATTTATTTATTTTATTTTTATTAAATTTTCTACGACATAATTATACTTATAATTATATAAGATTGTGGTTGTCATTTGACACAATGCAAACAAATATTTCATTATATTAATTAATTTATTTTATTTACATTATACTTATTTAGTATAATTTTATTAATCTATTTTAATACATAAATTCATAAACATAATTATGATTTATAATGATATAAAGGTATAATTGTCATTTAGTAAATAAATCATTTTCTTTCCTTCTATTTTCCATTCAAACAAACAAAAGAAAATAAATAGATTTTTTATTTTCCTTCCACCTATTTTCCTTTCAACAAAACATACTTGTACAAAATTAAAATCTACCCATTTTTTTTCCTTTCATTTTCTTTCCTCTGCCAAACGCACTGTAAGTGCTACTTTATCATTTTAGATCCTCGATGACTTTTTATAAAAATACATTAAATATATCTCACGCGACCGATTTATAACTTTAGCATTTAAATAGAAATTTGAATCAAAAATGTATTATAATTTAACATAAACTTTTTCACTTGCAAAACAGATCAATTGTGGGTTTGAATGGTAAGGCATTTTATCTCCAACACTTCAAGATTTCTTGGGTATGTTTGGTTAAGAAGCCACATGTGGCATTACACACTTGTTTAAGCAATCGTAGGGCTGTCAATGGAGCGGATTTTAATCCGAATTCGATCCGAGTTCGATCCGAATTTTAGCATATTCGACCGATTAAAATATTCGATGGGTCAGATTCGATAGCAAATATCCGTAATCCGAAATAAATGGGTTGGATTTGGATTCAATTAGTCCGATCCGTTAAAGATCCGAATCCGAATTTTTATATTATATTTTATTAAATTTATACATTATATAAAATACAATAGTAATAAAAATACTTCAGTGTAATATATATGTCATTGTAATTAATAATATATTATTTATTAATTTTTTAGGTACTTGTTTTTTAACAAAACATTATATAGTTTTCATACACATTCTAAAATATTTTTCTACATTATTTAATTTTATTTTTAACATAAAGAGGCATTTTGTTTATAGAATACTAATTAATTAGTCTATATATTAAAGATCTCTATTACATACACCATATATATACACATATAGGATATGTTATTATAGATATCTATTATATACTATCATTAAATGAACAACTAATAATCTCTATAGTTATTAGAGATCTTTACTAAATATATTATACATAAACGTATTTATATATAATTCTAAATATATATTGTCATTAAATGAAAAATTAAATATGGTGCACAATTATTAAAGATCTCTTATACATAAAATATATTTTTACACGTCTATATATTTATATATTAAAGAATTTTTTATTATTTATTTTTTGGTCCAAGCTAAAAAATTTTTTGTCATATCGGATCGGATCGGATTTTTTTATCGGATCTCGGATTTATTTCGGATTCGAATTCGGAATAAAGACTAAAGATTCTATAGGATTTCGGATCGAATTCGATAGCCGATCCTTGTAATCAGATTCGAATTCGAATTGCACTAATTTGCTTCAGATCCGATCCATTGACAGCCCTGCAATCGAGCTTTGACTTTTGAGCGTCACTTGTGCAGTTTCAAGTAAAGTACGTGCAATATATCATCACACATATTTCTTTTCTCTCAAGTTAATATATTATATGGTTATCTTTTTTTAATTATTATTTTGAGAAATAGTCTGCTGAAAAAAATATATAGTTTACACGCATCAATTTTGAAAAGCCGATACCTTATGTTATATAATTAGGAGAAATAATTCTTTTAAGTGCTTCTAGAATATTTCTGATAAGTGTTGTATTGTGTGAACAAGGCTAAACTATGGTTCAAATTATCAATTTTGAAAGGAAAAATTCTTCTATACATTAGAGATACCATTGCCAAATACATCCAACCGTTCAAATTTTACGATATATTTAATTCATTTGAAGAAAAATATCAAAATACTGTTCATGAGACATAACTTGAAGTCTTGAAGTGTTCGATTCACATATATGGAGCCAAATACCCGAGTCATGTAAGAATTTTTTTTTCTTTTTTTTTTCCCCTGAAAATAGTGAAATTCAAATTTCAACATAACCAGAGATTATATATATATATATATATATATAGTATCCCAACTAGATATAATTATTAAAAAAAAAACCCAAGCAATGAATGTAAATTTCAACCAAATTTATTTATTTATTTGTTTTTGAGTAAATATAATTAAGGTATATAGTTTAGGGCCATGGCACTATAAATCTCTTGAATTTAATGAGAAGAATGTGCAGTTTTTTGTGTCGACTTTCTTGTTATAGTGGATACCTGATTTATATAAAAAAAAAATTTAAAAAAAAATTAATATAATATTAAATTCATCTTTCAACATGATCAGAGAATATATATTCCAACTAAATATAAACAAAAACCGAAGGCTATGAATTTAAACTACGATTAACTTTATTTTTCGCGTAGACATCACTAGGGTAGGCCATGACAATGCAATTTGTTTGAATTTTGACCAGAAAATTGTGCAACTTTTTTCCTATAGACTTTTTTGGCAGCATAAAAAAAAAGAATAATAATAAAAATCGAATCAGCAGCCTCAGTGGACACGAAAAATATTCCATGCATAGTTGTGTGTGTAAAGGCCATTTGGATAAATTTAAAAAAAATATTCTTCGATCGATTTTTTTTTATAGTAATATTTTTAAAGCAAGCAATTTTTTATTTAAATATAATAATTAAAAATTCTTCAAATTTGTTTTTATTTAAAACTACTTGAGTAGCTTTTAGAAAGAGTCATTTTTTAGTTTTTTTTGTCTTTTTTTTTTTAAACTCATCCAAACATAAACTTTTTACTCTAAAGTACTTTTTCTTTTTTTTTTAAAAAAAAAAAGTAAGTGTTTCTCTTATAAAAAAGGTCTATGCAAACGGGTTCTAAGATAGAAAATTTTTCCATATATCGAGACTGCATCGCATACATACGCTAAACAATTTAAATTTTATTACATTATTAATTCACTAGCAAATATATATATATATATATATAATATAAAATAATTTCATTCATTTGATATATGCGTGTGGTCAAATACCGATTTCATATAAGAATTTTACATGTAAGATAGTGGGCTGTGATGGCAGTGCATGACTTTGAAAAAATTCTAAAATTGTAACTGATTTTGTATCCATCAATAACAATTAGTCAAGCATTTGTCCCTTGTTTGAGTCCAGTCAATGTCGTTTCTATATTATATGCTTCACATTATAGTAATATACTTGGTAATACTAAAGTGGAGTAAATAACTAATAGCAAAATTATTGAACTTTATGCTTAGGTAAGTTACACTAATTTTCAACAAATTCAACTTTCAACATGATCAGAGAATATATATTCCGACTAAATATAATAATAAAAAAAAAAGACCGAAGGCTATGAATGTAAACTACGAGTAAATATTTTATGAGTTGATATCACTAGCGTAGGCCATGACAATGCAATTTGTTTGAATTTTGATGAGAAAATTGTGCAACTTTTTTCCTAGGGACTTTTTTGTCAGCATAAAACAAAAAATAATAATAATAAAAAAAATCAAATCAGCAACCTTAGACGGCGCAAAAAATACTGCAGCCATAGTTGTGTGTGTATAGGCCCATTTGGAGGAGTTTAAAAAAAAAAAAAAGGTATTTTTTGAGTGATTTTTTTATAGTAATTTTTTTAAAGTAAGTAATTTTATTTTTGGATATAATAATTAAAAATGCTTTCAAATGTGATTTTATTTGAAACTGTTTTGAGTAGCTTTTTTTTAAAAAAAAAGCCCTTTTTTGGTTATTTTTCTGGTTTTTATTTTTTCCTTAAAACTCATCCACGCACAACTTCTTACTCTAAATTGTTTTCTTTTTCTTTTTTAAGTGTTTTTCTTATTAAAAAAAAGGCCCATGCAAACGGATTCTAAGATAAGAAATTTTTTCATATATCGAGTGTACGTCTCATAAATACACTAAACGGTTCAAATTCACTACAGGGTTAATTCACTCAAAAAAATAAAAAAAAATTTAATAAATAAAATATAATACAATTTCAATCATTTTGATACGTACGAGGGGTCAAATACCGATTTCATATAAGAATTTTACATGTAAGATAGTGGGCTGTGATGGCAGTGCATGACTTTGAAAAAACTCTAAAATTGTAACTGATTTTGTATCCATTAATAACAATTAGTCAAGCATTTGTCCCTTGTTTGAGTCCAGTCAATGCCGTTTCTATATTATATATATTATATAACAGACAATAGACTGCTGCTGCTGCAGGTCACTCCAACGTGTCGTTTACAATACGGCCTATCATCATGTGAACCCGCCACTTAGGGCTGTGTAAACCATAGCATTAGCCAAGAAAAATTATCAAAGAAGTTGCCATCCATGATGGCGATTTTATCTATATTTCTTTTTTTTCCTTTTTAAATTTGAAATTAAAATTTAAACAATAATAATAAAAAATTGACTTCTCTTACTATATTATTTTTTTTAATTTTTGAAAATATATTATAAATTGATAAAATTTATTACATTTTATTAAAATTGCCAACGGGGATAGCGACTTTAGCTAAAGTCATCATTCTTGTTGGCGAATTAGGTTACTTTTATGATTATTTTATTTTTTGTGTTAGAAATTAAATAAAATATTTTTTTAAATCAAAATTATAAAAAGTCCCCAAATATTCTAGATTCGCTCGAAACCCGACGTAGTATCGTTGTGTAGTAGAGGATTCGAACTGGTTTACACACAGTTCGGATTCTCTGCTACACAACGGTACTACATATCTTGCTCCACTCCCCAATACACGCCATATGTATTGGTGAGCGGTTGAGATAGGGAAAGAGAAAGATTTATGATATGGAAAAATTTTAACTATTCTCTTTGTTTTATTTCAACCGCTCATCAATACACATGGCATGTATTGATGAGTGGAGAAGGAGATGTAGTATCGTTGTGTAGTAGAGGATTCGAACTGGTTTACACACAGTTCGGATTCTCTGCTACACAACGGTACTACATATCTTGCTCCACTCCCCAATACACGCCATATGTATTGGTGAGCGGTTGAGATAGGGAAAGAGAAAGATTTATGATATGGAAAAATTTTAAATATTCTCTTTGTTTTATTTCAACCGCTCATCAATACACATGGCATGTATTGATGAGTGGAGAAGGAGATGTAGTATCGTTGTGTAGTAGAGGATTCGAACTGGTTTACACACAGTTCGGATTCTCTGCTACACAACGGTACTACATATCTTGCTCCACTCCCCAATACACGCCATATGTATTGGTGAGCGGTTGAGATAGGGAAAGAGAAAGATTTATTATATGAAAATTTTTAAATATTCTCTTTGTTTTATTTCAACCGCTCATCAATACACATGGCATGTATTGATGAGTGGAGAAGGAGATGTAGTATCGTTGTGTAGTAGAGGATTCGAACTGATGCTACGTTAACCGAGATGCTCTGCTGATGGGTCATGTTACATGTTTTTCTTTGCCATTAGAAGAAAGAATTATCCTATATAAGGATAATTTGTTTTTACTTTCATACATGCTTGGACAATTTTTAACGCAATTTTATATATTTTGAATCGGTTGAAAAATAATATAATTTTTCGGTTACTTTTTTATTTTTAAATTATTTTTGTTTATTTCTTATTATTTTTTAAATTGTCCAATTTTTTTTGTCTACAATTTTAAAACGCTGTTGGTATTTCGAAACACCTTTTTTTTGAATCGGATAGTGACTTTACCTTTTTTTAATTTTTTTTTAATTTTCAAAATTGATTGTTAACATATTTTTTGTTAAGAGCTTCGAGAAAAATTATAATTTTCACTTTAACAATAAAAAACAGACTAATTAGTGAAAATTATAATTTTCACTTGAACGCAACATGCAAGCCTTTGTCAGAACAAAAAATTATAAGTTTAATTCTCACTTTAACAATAAAAACCAAGGTCTCAAAGCTCTTAAGAGACTAAACTTGCATTAAAAAAATTAACATTAAATTTTGAAAATAAAAAAAGAAGAAAAACAAGGTGAAGTCAAAATTTAAAACTATATTAATAGGTCAAAATGAGTACAATTAGCCAACAAAAACCGTCATTACACAATGTTGTCTCCAAAAAAAAATTTGGAGGAACTAGCCAACGGTGTTGGGAGTTGGGTATTTTTTTTTTTTTTTCGTGAACAAGAGAAATATTATTTTATTGAAAGTCGCGAACACGGTTGGCGATTTTTCTTATTATATTATTTTTTTTTAATTTCTGAAAAAAAATTTATAAACTAATAAAACTTATCATATTTTATTAAAATCGCCATAGCGACTTTGGCTAATGTCACTATTTCCGTTGGCGAGTTAGGTTATGTTCACACTCTTTTTATTTTTTGTGTCAGAAAATTAAATAAAATACTCTTTTAGGTTAAAATTATAACAAGTCCAATATTTGGATTCGAACTCGATACATTTTATAAATATTCAAACCTAACTAGAATTTTATACGATTTATATTCATTACTACGGAATTCGAATTCGATACAAAATTCGAAACCTGACGAAAAAAATTATGATGATGTTAGGATATGTATAATATTATATATTGTTTTGTTATAAAAATTACTTTGAAAAATAAATGATAGTGTATTATTAATTATGATGGTCTATATATTGCATTCGATTTTAACTTCTTTACTAAAACTATATACATAAGGTTATTAATCTAATAAGAAGTATCTTTAAAGTTCGGATTTGAATCTTTTAATGGATCGTACTACTTAATTTCATATCATATCCATTTATTTCATATTACGGATATTCACAATTGGATCTAATCAATTGAACATTTTAGTCGGTCAAATTTGCTAGAATTTGAATCGAACTCGAATCGGATTCAAATGAAAATCTGCTCCATTGACAACCCTGATTTGGACTGAATCTAAAAAATTCGAAATCGAATCCAATCAAGTTTTAAAATATTGAGAAAATTTGAACTGAATTATATATTACTACTGCTTCGATTAAAAAAAATCTGATTTGAATAACATACTACACATTATTTTGTTAAATAAAAGAATTTGAAAAAATGAAAATAGTGTATCATATAGTACATTGTATTTAAGCTTCTTTAGTAATATTATACACTTAAGGTTATTAATTTAATAAAAAATATCACTAAAGTTGGGATTGGGATATTAAACAAATCGAACTGCTAGACTCCATCTCCTATCCAATTATATAGGGTTACGAATATTCTTTGATTTGATGAGTTGGGTATTTTAATTAGTCGAATATGGTAAAATTCAAATCTAATTCAGATTAAGTCCGCTCGGCGTTAGCCCTACTGCCACCTCAAATTGTTTTTTCATGAATTAGATTCTTCTTCAACCTTAACTTTGTATTAGATGCTTGAATGCGTATCTAAAGATTTTCGCGAGGTTTTGCAGGTTATCCCTTCCCATTGGCAACAATTGGTGCTTGATGGCCAGTTGAGGGGCGGCGGCGGGGAGGAGAGGTGGTGGTGGAATGATACAAATGAATCACAGTCGAGTTTAGTGCAAGAAAGTACATTTTGATGAAGTGTGGAGAGGAGAACAAGGAAGAGGAAGCTTAGAGTTTGCATTGTGTGTTTATGAGTCCACGCCTATGTTTTTTCACATTCATCCACCCCCCTATAGAATGGCAACGAGGGAGAGAGAGAGCAGAGAGAGAGAGGTACGGATTTGAAAATGAGTTTTAGAAGGACAAAAGGGGAGTAGAGGAGTGATGTCCATCTATTGGAAAGTCGGAAAATTTCACACTATCCAATTAAATATTAGCCAACTAATAATTTTAGTCATTAAATTTGAAGTGAAACTATTATATCTTCATAATGAATCCACACAATACCACTTGGTTATTATGCAAGTGGATAACATCTTATAAGTCCTTAGTGAGACACCTTTAAGTTTGCGGTAATTAGAAGTTTACCTAATATGAATAGAATGGCGCAAAATATCAAATCTTTCTACAAGTGCTATTTTACCATTTTAGATCCTCAATTATATTTTATAAAGACACATCAAATATATCTAACGCGGACGATTTATAAATTTAGCATTTAAATAGAAATTTGAATTAAAAAAATGCATTACCATTTAAGATAAATTTCTGTACCTGCAAAACAAATCGATCGTGGATTCGAATCATAAGACTTTTTATCTCCAACACTTCAAGATTTCTTGGGTATGTTTGGTTAAGGAGCAAAATGTGGCATTACACACCTGTTTAAGTTATTAAGCTTTGCGTATCACTTGTGAAGTTTCTAGCAAATTACTAGCAATTAGTAGCTAATGGCTGCCATCACAAGTATTTCTTTTCTCTCAAGTAAATATATTATATGCTTATCTTTTTTTAATTACTATTTTGAGAAGTAGTCTGCTGAAAAAAAGATAGTTTATACGCATCAATTTTAAAAAACCGATACCTTATTTTATACAGTTTTGAGAAATAATTCTTTTAATTGCTTCTAAAATATTTCTAATAGAGTTGTGTGAATAAGGCTAAACTATGATTTAAATTACAATTTTGAAAGGAAAAATTCTTTTATACATTAGAGCTGGCCTCAACAAATACATCGAAAATTTGAAGAAAAATATCAAAATACTATATATGATACATAACTTGAAGCCTTGAAGCGTTCGATTCACATATATGGGGCCAAATACTTGCGTTATATAAGAGTCTTTTTTTCCTTTTTTTTTTTCTGAAAATAATGTGAAATTCAACTTTTAGTATGATCAGAGAATATATATGCCGATAGGCTATAATAAAAAAAAAACCCAAGCTATGAATGTAAATTATGACCATTTTTTTTGGGTGAATATAATTAAGGTATATGGCTTAGGGCCATGACAACATAAATTGTTTGAATTTAATGAGAAGAATGTGCAGTTTTTTGTTTTGACTTTCTTGTCAAAGCAAATACCTAATTCATATAAAAAAAATTTTATATATAATTTTGAATATAACATGAAATTCAACTTTTAACATGATCAGAGAATATATATATATATATATATATATATATATTCCGACTAAATATAATAAAAAACCGAAGGCTATGAATTTAAACGAAATAATTTTTAAATTACCCTTTTTTAATTTTCAAATTTTTAAAATAACCCACTTTTCTAAAACATTTCCAAAATACCCTAAACCGAACTCTAAAACCTCGGTTTTACTGTTTATGTGGGCTGGCGTGATTTCTTAAAAACCCACCTTTTATTCTTTATTTCATTAAAACTCATTCCAAAGTATTTTTGATCAATTTAGTCCATTTTTCCTATAAAGTTTCTTTAAAACATATATTTGAAATAGAAAACTTCATAACCATCTTTATTTACATTAAATAAACTCAAATCAAAATTTTTTAATTATTTATTACTTTTCTTAAATTTGTTATATTAAATTAAGTAAAACCCCCGCCTTCTTATTGGTATCAGAGCCATAAAAGAGCCATAAAGATCAATAAAAATTTATAAAATATGGAATAAATAGAATTATTAAAATTATCAATTATAAATCTTTTACTTATTAAAGAGCTATTTATTTATTTACAAGAAATAAATGATAAAGAATTTAGTGATAACATAAATATAGAAAGTTTATCTTGCGATTTCTCATGTGATGAAACTGATTGGCAGTTATCTTCACCATGAAGAATAGACTGTTTCGACAAACTAAAAGGTATCCAAAGGTTGAGAAGTACTACAAACTCTTGATGTCTCTAAAGAAAGAAGCTAAAGCACATAAAGATGCTGAAATAAGAGTATTGTATTATAGAAAGTTAGAAGAATATAAAAATCGTAGAGCTGTAATGATTCTACTTAGCAATGCCTAATTATACATTACATAGGCTTCGAGTAGAATTGTATCTATATCAAAAGGAGTTGGATTATATATATAGAAAGCCAACTTATCATAGAGGAGACGATTTTAGAATTAATTTCTTAAAAAGCAGACTAACACAAATAAATGAAGGACTTGATGTTCTAAGTCGATTATGAAAACCAATAAATATCTTAAACGATGGATACATAATATAAATCTAATTCTAAGCTTAAATATAATTCTTGAAGAATATAATCGGGAATATGAACACATTAAAACAAAAGAAAATAAAGCAAAAATACAAAGTTGCAAACAAAAGATAAAAGCTACACAACAAAATGCTCAAATAGCTTGGAATAGATATAAAAAATACAAATGGATAAAATAAATAAAAATATTGAAGAATTAAATACAGGAATGAATAAAATACTTGAGGCACTATATATTTTAAATCAAGAACTTAAAGAATTAAAAACAGAGGTTCAAATCTTAAAAATTTGCAATTCAAATCTTGAAGATTTAATAAAAAATACTTGTCTTAAGAAAAATAAATTTGACAAGTAAATGAAAGAAAGAGAAATTATAATAAAACCAATAAAAACTAACAAAGAAACTGTGCATCCAAATTCCTTTGATGCATATATGATTAAAGTTAAATTACCTAAAATATTAGCTGAAGAAGAAGCTCTTAAAAAGGAAGAAAAAGGTAAAGATATTGCTACATCATCTAATCCACCTAAAGAACAAGAGTCGGAATCTGAAACAGATAAAAATGAATGAAATTAATGAATTAATAGATCAATTTGAAAAAATAGATCTTTCTGAAATAGAAGAATATGAAGTATTAGTTAACACTAATAATACAACTGGAGGCCCAAGTGGTACAATAAAACTAGAAGATATGGAAATAGAAGAATCAGAAATGATGCCTATTCCTAAATATAGAAGGCAATATTATGATCACATAAAGAATACTCAATCTCATAAACAATTCAATAGATTTACTCCGAATACTAATTATGGAGAACCTATAAATCATGGAGGTTCTAAATTAAACATAGATTGCAAAGAAGACACTAAAAAAGCTATAATTTCATGGGCGAATACTATGAAAGTTTTCTTTTTATATAACGCCGATGATACATGGACATCAAACAGGCAAGTAGATTATTTAATTGCTACATTTGATGGTATTATTTTCAATTGGTGGCAAGGATTAACGGAAAATATTAAAACTATAACAAAAGAAATGTACAAACTAAATTAATAGATAATACTGATAGAGGAATTGAAATCTTAGTTGCTTATCTTTCTGATGAATTTCTAGGAGAACAGTGGTATGACCCTGATAAAGAAATCACTAAAGAAAAAGAAGAAGCTAGAACTAATTTAATAAATCTTAGAATATGTAGTATGAAGCATCTAAAACAATATACTTGCGAATTTAAAGAATACTATTATACTCAGTATTATAGTAATGAAGATCAGAGTATATATCTCAATATGTACTTTTTAAAACTTCCACATCCTTGGAATAAATATATAATGAATAAATGGAAGGAATAAAATAAAGAGTCAACTTCAACTCTAGGAAAAAGAATTAGTTTTCTCTTTTCAGAGTTAAGTAAATTATGTAAATCTCAAAATTTATATAGAAGAACTAAAAAAATTTCACCTTTATATTGTAATGAATTTGAAGTGCCCAGCCAATAGGGATGTAATAAAGAAAGAATAAATAAAACAAAAAGAAGGTTTCATAAAAAGAAGTATAAAAAATATACTAATTTTCAAAAGAAGAATATAAAATCAAAAAGAAGATATTTTAAAAGAAAACCTACCTTTAAAAGAAATAAAAATCTTTCACAATGCCAATGTTGGAATTGTGGAGAAATTGGACATAAATCACCTGAATGTAAAAAACCCAAAAAGATTCGAAGCATAGAAGCCGAATTTATAGAACTTCAAGACGAGTTGTCTGAAGTTTCAGATATAGAAAATCATTTAGATAAAGAAATATATATTGAAGAAGAAAATTACTCTAGTAACTCCGAAAATGAATAAAGATATAATTGAAACTGAAGATTCAGATAAAGAAATAGA
The DNA here is from genome assembly GCA_026212405.1 of Petrea volubilis. Classification (NCBI taxonomy): domain Eukaryota; kingdom Viridiplantae; phylum Streptophyta; class Magnoliopsida; order Lamiales; family Verbenaceae; genus Petrea; species Petrea volubilis. The sequence goes on along the minus strand of CM047880.1, from coordinate 477,424 downwards.
AATATATGAAGGATCTGAAGGTTATGCTCAACGAATAACCTTTGATCAAGAAACATTAGTAAAGATAAAAGGTTTAAAACTTGATGCAACGAATCCTACCAAAAGTATTTTTAAGTCTTTTGGTGATTTAATAAAAAGAGAAAAGATAAATATATATGATTATCATGCAGTTGAAAAATCTATAAATGTTGAACATACTAAAGGGCAAATTAGGTTAAATTTGCTTACAAAATCCGCAATAAATCAAGCTTTAAATAAAATCAAAAATAAAGAAATAAGAAAGAAGATAAAATATGTTTATCTTGGTCGAATTCAAATTCTAGTTAAAGCCTTATTTAGAGATGGCATAGATAGTCCTATGGTTATTTCACTTCATGACCAAAGGTTTATAGATGCTAAAAATAGTCATTTAGGAACAGTTGAAGGAAATTTAATATATTCACAATTTCGCTTTGATTGTTATCCAAAATATAGTGTTGATATAAATGATCAAAATATAAATGATACTTTAAGTTTACACTTTCAACTTTTGAAAGATTTAAAACTTAGAGATAAAAGTCAAGCATTTGCCTTTTACTATAGAGCAATTTATGCTTTTACTAATAGTAATTATGGTAAAATATATCAAGAGAAACCATATATTGAAATTGATAATGAATGCAGGGAAATAACAACAATAAAGTTACCAATGATAGAAGAAATTAAAGAAATAAAAGATTATGAAATTAAAATAAATAGAAAACCCATTTTAGAATATGGATCTAGTAGTGGTTCAATACCACAAATAGATTTTGGAAAAAATACTATATCTAGAAAAAGTATTAGTAAGTCATTACTTACTAATGTTGAATTTACTAGACAAGATATAACCAATACAATGATTATAAATGTTAAATATTTTAATGGTCAAGAATATATTGGAGGACCAAATATATTAATTGATACAGGAGCTAGTGGCAATCACCTTGCAAAACATAAAAATAAAGGTTTAATTGCAAAGGTTGCTTCCACAATATTTCAATATAAAAACTTTGAAGGTCAATTAATAACTTGTGATCAAGAGGTACAAGTTTCAATAATTTTTGGAGAAGTAAGAATAATTGTACCTTGTTACATAGATAGTGATATGGCAGGAGACTATTACGATATAATTCTAGGTAATAGTTTCTTAAATCAATGTGATTACTATAAAATATAGAAACATGGAGTTACATTATAAATAGGAAATATAAAAATCTTTTGTAAAAAACATGAAGGGAATTAATTTTCTTTTAAGTGTCTTTGTACAAATAACAGTACAAGATACTAATATAACAACATGCGCCTTAATAGATAATGGTTCAGAAATAACTTTGTTTAAATCCTTTCTCTATACTAAATGGCAAGAGAATGGGAACATAAAGATAAAGGGTGTTACGGGTCAAGCCAAACACATTAATAAAAAGGCAGATAAAGTAAATGTTATATTAGGAAGTAAAATTATTACTATAAATACTATATACGACTATAACTCTCTTGAAACTGATATATTGTTAGGAAATGATTTCTTACAACAATTTCAGTTTTATTCACAGAATCTTTATTCTGTTATTCTAAAAACTAAATGTAATCATTATTTAAAATTACCCCGAATAAATGAGCCCTTCAGAGTTCAGCCAGCGAAGCTTGGTGGACCATATGATAAAATTCCAATAAAAATACACAATATAACAATAAAAAGGATAACTCTTGAAGATGTAATAAAACAACTAAAAGAAAATTATCAAAATCATCCTCTGGCTTTTTATAAAGAGTTAGATTTAAAGGCAAAAATAGAACTAACTGAAAACATAGTTATAAAAGAAAGACCTATGTTATATACAGAAAAGGATAGAAAAGAATTTGATAAACAAATAAATGAATTATTATATAAAAATCCACCTTTGATTAGACGAAGTAATAGTCCTTTTAGTAGCCCAGCTTTCATGGTTGAAAATGAAGCTGAGAAAAAATGAGGAAACCTAAAATGGTAATAAATTATAAAAGACTAAATCACTTTACTAGGTCAGATAGTTCTTATCTTCCTAATAAAGAAGTTTTACTAAACCTAGTTAAAAGAAAGAAATATTATTCTAAATTTGATTGTACTTCGGGTTTTTGGCAAATAAAAATGGAGCCTGAAAGTATACAATACACAGCATTTAGTTCCCCTCAAGGACAGTTTGAATGGTTAGTTATGCCATTTGGATTAAAAAATGTACCTTCTATATATCAAAGAAGAATGGATAAAATCTTTAATAAATATAAAGAATTTCTTGTTGTTTATGTTGATGATGTTTTGATTGCTTCTAATACTTTAGAAGAACATAAAACTCATCTACTACAATTTGCTAAAACTTGTAAAGAAAATGGTATAGTCCTATCTGAAAGAAAGGCTATAATTTGTAAAGAAGAAATTGAATTTCTAGGGTTAAAATTGAATAAAGAAGGAATTAAACTTCAACCCCATATATCTAAGAAAATTTGTGAATTTCCTGATAAATTAGAAAATAGAAATCAAATTGAAAAATTTCTCGATTGTCTAAATTATGCTGAGGGATTCATAATAAATCTTGCTAAAAAGAAGCATGAGATTCAAAAATTGCTTCGAAAAAATAATACTAAAGGTTGGAATAATCAACATACAGAAATTGTTAAAGACCTAAAGGAAGAATGTAAAACTTTGCCTGAATTAAAACTCCCTGATGAAAATGATAAATTAGTGATACAAACGGATGCGTCAGATATATATTGGGCTGCATTACTTAAAACCGATCTCAATGAGATATGCAGGTATACAAGCGGTATTTTCGGTCAAGCTGAGGTCAACTATACAACTCATGAGAAAGAACTTCTAGCTATCATAAAAGGAATTCAGAAATTCTCTCTCTTTTTATATCAAAAGCCTTTTAAAGTTCAAACCGACAATACCCAGATACAATCCTTAGTCTTCAATAAATTATCAAATACACCCCAATACAGAAGGCTACATAGATGGCAAGTTTTCCTTTCCTTTTATAGTTTCAAAATAGAATATATAAAAGGTTCAGAAAATTTCCTAGCCGATTTCATTTCTAGAAACACAGAATTTGGAAACGGATGATGTTCTCCAACTCTAAAATGGATAAGATGGGTGTGCATTTTCCTATAAATGCAAATAAAGTGATTGTATGCACTATACATACAACTAGTCCACTATCTAACGGTTGGTGGTAAAGACTTATCAAATCCGTTGATGGATGACAATTTCCCAAAAATTGTGTTGATGATACAGATCATCTTATAAATTCTTATTTTTCTGTAGGAATAAAATAATAAAGGAAGATGGATCTTGAAGAGCTAAAAATGAGATAGACGATATTGTCTTGGTCTGTCAAGACATTATTGACAGTAATAAAGCTCTGAAAGATTTGATAGAATTAAGTTTTAAAACAGTTACAGATATTTTTCAAGAAGGACTTAGGAGAGCCCTTTTCCTTCAAGAAAGTCTAGATTTGTTCCTTGAATCTAGAAATAAAGAAAAAGAAACAATGAGTGAAAATAAAAATGAGAGTGATAAAAGGGAAAGTAATAAAGGTAAAGAAAAAGCAGAGTCTTCTGGAAGTCAAGGTACTAAACCAGTATCTGATAAAGACTTTTTAGACTCCATGAAAAATAAAAAAAAAATTTCTAAATCTCAAAGTGATGTTGAAGTTATCGAAATAAAAATCAATAAACCTGAAAGCTTCAACAACAGGGGATCCAATGAAGAGTTTGTTCCTACAAATAAATGGGAACGAGAATATAAAGAAGTTGCTGAAGAAGCCGATCGATGGGAGAATTCCAGAACGCTATTCTACTCTAAAGGATATAGTGTTCATCCAAGAATCACCGCCATATTTGGAGCTGATCCTCATAAAATTTTTCATCTTGCAAACTATGGATTTTTAGATCTGCTATATGTTGGAAAGAATCTAAAGAAAATTTCGGAATTTGATGACCGCTTTAAATCCCAGGTCAGTCAAGTTGCTAGAAATAGAGAAGTCGTACTCAAGTTCTATTCTATAGCCCCAGAACCTGAGATGCGAATTTGACATGAGGTCCAACACATGATTACTATAGATGTTATAACCACAAACCTAAAGATTGAAACTGGAATAAAGAATTTTCGATCTTTCAAGTTCACCAGTTCATGGATCACAGAGAGAAGAGCCATGGGCATTGAAGCCATTCAATCTATTGCTGAGTCTCTATGGGAGCGACAGTATGAAACTCTCATGCAGGCCAATAATTGGATTTTACTAAAGAAAGGAGGACAAATAAAATCTCCGTTGCTAAAGGAGTTCCTCACTAAATTTTTCAAACATGAATTTTACTGCACAGAGACTACAAGGAAGAAAGCTTGCAAAATGATTGGTTGTTGTAAATCATGATGTAAGCGCTTACGTCAGTGCAAGGAATGACGGATGCCATGACGTCATCATCCACTAAAACATTATAGCAGACAGCTGTGGATAGGGATGGCAATGGGTCCGGGTTGGACCCGAACCCGGACCCGGACTCCTAACCGGGTCTGGGGCGGGTCCCGGGTCTTCATTTTTTGGACCCGGACCCGTCCCGAACCCGCCCCGATTAGTTATTTTTATATATTTTTATTTATTATTTTATGTAAATTTATATAATATACATCTATATTTCATATATAAAAGTATATATTATATAAATAGTTACTTAAAAAAATAAATATGACACTCTTGTATATAAAAATAATTATATAACATTAATAATTAAGTTATGATTTCAAAATATGTACAAATAAATATGTGATAATGATGTTTTAGTAGTGCCATTATTTTTTTCATATTTATAAATTTGTAATAATATCAATTTTCTTACAAAAAAATATTTTTTTAATTATTTTTATAACTTAAACCGGGTCTACCGGGTCCAACCCGGACCCGGCGGGTCCACCCGGGTCCAAAATTTCCCCGGCGGGGCGGGTCCCGGGTTTGGCCAAACCCACCCCATACCCGCCCCATTGCCATCCCTAGCTGTGGAGGCAGCTTTTGGCTTCTGAGGCTAAAGATGATAAAGATCCAGCACATAAAGAAAGAGACAGCGGACGCCAACTAAAACTTTGAAGTCCGAACAGTTAGCTTCCTAGATCTATAAATTGTACTTAGATTTCATTTGTAAAGCATTCGAAAGCTTACATTCAAAAATTCAGACTGATTCTCACTCTGAAAAATATCCATAGAATAGGAAACCAGTTTTTCTAAATCTTTGTACCCATCCTCTAAATCATGTTTGTATAAATCCTTGTTTGAAGGAAATAAAATCAGTTTATTTTCATAAATATTCAAGTTTAGAAATCTTTCTATAGAAATCTTTTAAACTTGTATTTCTCCTAAATTTTCCAAAATTCGATAACCCTACGAAGGCCGTAGTGATTACACCATTCGAGACAGTAGCCGTTTGGAAGCGTAAGTCCCGTGAAGCCAGGAGGGCGTTTGGGCGAAAACCAGTCAGGCTTGTCGAGGTGATTGAAGACGAGTCCAGAAGAAGGATTAAAGAATTAAGGACATCGGGAGGTAATATACTTTTAAAAGATTTAAATAGAAATATTTTTACTTGATGCTATGAAAGTATGTGGTTTTAGAGTATTTCATCAATTATTTATGAAATTTATGCAAATGCATGATTATTGTTTGGTTATCTAAGATATAAAATAATGGGAAAAGATTTTGATATCATAAAAAATCAGTTTAAAAGAAAAAACAATAATAAAAAGAAAATAGCAATTTTAAAACCACTAGAAGATCTACCCGAAGATTTAAGAATTCTTATTGCAACGTATAATAATAAGGAAGATTATGTTTTTGATCTAATCAATAAAACTATAAATCATGAAATTCTTAAAAATTATGTTAAACAATTAGAACAAATAGACAGAGAATTAAAAGAACTTTGGGAAGCAAATAGAACATTAGAAAATTATATTCTTATGCAGTGTAAAAATCTAGAAAGAGTAAAACTAATAAAATTTATATATGACGAAAATTGGGACATACCGTATTTTTTTTAAAAATTAGAGATATAAAAACATAAAGAAATCAAAAGTTTGGATCATAAAGCAAATAAAGAAGTCTTAAATAGTGAAATTACTATTCAAAAGGGGTAAAATGAAAAATCTTTTTCAAAGAAGGACATTTTGAAAATAAACATACAAAAGTAGGGCAAAATAAAAATTAAATCGAATTTAAACTACGACCAACTTCAATTTTGTGAGTAGATATTACTAGGGTAGGCCATGACGATGCAACTTGTTTGCATTTTGATGAGAAAATTGTGCAATTTTTCTCCTGTGGACTTTCTTGTCAAAGCATCAAACTAATAATAATAATAATAATAATCGAATCGGCAGCCTTAGTGGCACGGAAAAAAAGTTGCAGCCATAATTTTTTGTGTAAAGGCCTACTTGAATAGGCTTATAAAAAATATATATATATTTTTGGAGCGATGATTTTTACAGTAATTTTTTTAAATTAAATAATTTTGTATTTGGATATAATAATTAAAAGTATTTTTAAATATATTTTTATTTGAAGCTACTTTGAGACTCCATTTGGAAGGATTTTTTTTTTTAAGAAAAGAAGTACTTATTTTTTTTTTTTAAAAAAAATACTTTAGAACAAAAAAATTATGTTTGGATGGATTTTTTTGTTTTTTTTTTTAAAAAAGCAAAAGAAAAAAAAAAAGCCAAAATGGAGTTTTTTTTAGAAGTTACTTGGATTAGTTTTAAATAAAAGCATTTTTTACAACGTATCCAAGCACAAAAATATTTGGCTTAAAAAACCACCACTTGAAAAGTATTTTTTTTAAACACATCCAAATGGACCCTGAGTAGATTCTAAAAAAAAGACCTTTTTGGGGGGGGCTTTTTTGTTTTAGCTTCTGTTTTTTTTTTTTTTTTTCTAAAAGCCTATTCAAATATAAATTTTTTGTTTTGAAGTATTTTGTTTTTTCAAAAAATAAGTATTTCTCCCCTAAAAAAAGCCCATGAAAACGATCTCTAGAATAGGAAAATTTTCCGTGCATCGAGTCTGCACTCCCACACATGCATTAAATGATTCAGATTTCGCTGCATCATTAATTTATTCACAAAAAAATCAAATTAATATACAAAATATATTATAACTTCAATCATTTAGTATATACGTGACCGCGTGCATATAAAATTTTGACGTGTAAAGTAGTGGGATGCATTGGCACAGTGGCAGTGCATGAGTTTGAAAAGAATCTAAAATTGTAACTGATTTTGCATCCGTTGATAGCAGTCAAGCACTTTGTACCTTATTTGAGTCCAGTCAATGCCGTTTCTATATCATAACAGACAAAAGTTTACTGCTGCAGGAGCTCACTCCAAGTCTCCAACGTCGTTGTTTACAACACGGACTCTGTCAATTGATCGGATTTGTAGCGAATTTGGAAAATCTGAATTCAAACCCAATAAATTTTTTTTGAGATTTATATTTGATTTGAATTTTGTATGATTTACATTTGTTATTACTGAGTCCGAATTTGATACAAAATTTGAAACCCGATAAAAAATTCTATCCAATTAGCAGTTAAAAAAATTGAAACTTTTAAACAAAATAACCAGTAAAAAAAATTATTTCTTATGTAAAAAAAAATAATTAAGTAGAAAATATTTTAAAATATGTATAATATTATACATGTTTTTAGAAAACTTACGTTGAAAAATAAGCAATAGTGTATTATTAATTATGATGATCTATATATTGCATTCTATTTTAGTTTTTTTACTAACGATATAGGCATAAGGATATTAATCTAATAAGAAGTACCTTTAAAGTTCGGACTTAGATTTTTTTGGATCGAACCGCTTAATTCTATATCCTATCCATTTGTTTCGAATTAAGGATATTCTTAATCAAATCTAATCAATTGAATGTTTTAATCGGTCAAATTTGTTAAAATTCGAATCAAATTCGGATCAGATTCAGATGAAAATCTGCCCCATTGACAACCTTGATTTGGATTAAATCTGAAAAATTCAAAATCAAATCCAATAAAGTTTTAAAATATTGAGATCCAATTTGAATTTTATAGAATTTACATTTATTACTACTAAATTTGATAGAAAAAAAAAATCCGATATGAATAACAAACTACACATTATTTTGTAAAACAATGTAAATAAAAATAATAATAAATAGTGTATTATTAATTATAATGACTTATATATTACATTGTATTTAAACTTCTTTAATTATATTATATACTTAAGGTTATTAATTTAATAAAAAATATTATTAAAGTTTGTATTCGAATATTAAATAGATTGAACTGCTAGACTCCATTTGCTATTCACTTATTTAGGATTACGAATATTCGTAATAAAAAAAAACCCTACCTTCACCTCCCTTTGTTTTTTTCACGAATTAGATTCTTCTTGGACCATAACCTTAAATTTGGTGTGATCGCAAGACATTGGGAAACTTATAAAGTCATTGGGATACTTATAAATTTCTGGGCAATTCACAATCAATTAAATTAGTGTGACATGTAGAAATATTTGTATTTTTGCTTAAATTGTTAGGTGACGTTTATGGAGTGCGACGTATGTGTTGAGTGCAATATGAGTAATTGAGTGACTAGCAATAGGAACTTTCATTGAAATGGTAATGATGCTTCAATTTGAGTTTCAGCTGCAAATTGCAATTTATGTATAGTATGACATCGTTAATTGTATAATTATATGAGTTAGATGCTTATGAACTTATCCTCGGGCTTTTATATATATATATATATATATATATATATATAATTACTTTGGGAGACTCTATAGCCACTGGAACTATAGTCTAATGGTGGGGGTTTGATCTGGCACCATTGAGGTTTTGAATTCGAATTCTCTTGTTTAATTCCCTTCTTCTTTGGGTGAGTGTGTGTGCGTGTGTAGCGTTTCAATTGATATCTATAAGGTGTCCTGAGTAGATTGTATTAAAAAAACAAATTGAGACACTTTATAAATGTTGATTGGAATGTCACACATATATACACTCATTCAAAGGGGAAAGGGGAGAGGGCACCTTCTCCTTTGGGTGAGTATGTGTGTGCGTGTATGGTGTTTCAATTGACGTCCATTGGAACGCCACGCACAAATATACTCACTCAAAGAAGAAGGAAAATAACAAGAGGGTTCGAATTCTAAATCTTAATAATTCCAAGTTCGAATTCTCACTACTGGACTACAATCCCGAATGGCGAACTTATCCTTTGGCTTATGTTACGTCTCTATTCGAATTTATGTTTTAATTATTCCCACAATGGAATGTGATTACAACTAGTTGACTATATATTAGTGCACTAATCAGTCTAATCTGTTTGGTGTAAAGGCCGGATTAGCGTGTCAACATGACTTGAAACGCGCATTTACCAAAGACTTGCTCCCTCTACCACTTTGCGACTTTATGTGCGATGCTCAGATGCCACACACACATAGGGATGGCAACGGGTCGGGTCTGGTACGGGTTTGGCCAAACCCGAGACCCGACCCGTGAGGTTTTTCTGGACCCGGGACCCGTCCCAGACCCGATGGGTCCCGGACCCGGTTTGGACCCGAACCCGGCGGGTTGGACCCGTTGAACCCGCCGGGTTCCGAAACCCCTCCCAACATGTCCCATGTACCCGCCAAACCCGACCCGCAAACCCGCTTCAATAATTGAAATGTTTATTTTTAATTTTTTTTTTGAAACAATAATTTTTAATTGTACAAGAAACTTAATAATTGAAAATATTCAAATTGTACATAAAACCTAATAAAATATATTCAAGTGAAATAATAATAACCAACTTTAAATGTCCAACCATAAGGAAAAATTACCATAATCATAACTATAAAGCTTAATAAAATATGTTCAAGTAAAACATTTATATATTATAAATATATATTATATATAAATTAATTTCTTTAATTTTATTTATTTATATATTATAAATATATATAATATATAATACATATATATACGGGTCGGGTTCGGGCCGGGTCTTAGTGGAACCGAGACCCGACCCGAACCGGGTGGGTCCAAAATTTTGGACCCGCGACCAGCCCCAAGACCCATTTAAACGGGTCTAAACCCGTCCTAGCGGGTCGGTCCTGGTCGGGTTCGGGCCAAACCCGGACCCATTGCCATCCCTACACACACACACACGCATACACACACAATTTGACTGATTCAATTAGTATATCTGAAACTTTTAATGTGGATTTTTTATTTTTTTTTATAAATAATTCTAGCTAGTATATTGTTTTCTAGCGAAATTCGGTAGTTAATTGATTCATCATTTTGTGGGAGTTGGATTATTTTAGCTTCTCAAGTCTCTTGATTAATTTGTAACTAGTAATATTGATTGACACATTCGATATATACGTATAATAAAAAATAATTTAATTTGATAACATACTATATTTTTTTTCGTAGAATCTATACCATCAAAATGTTTTTAATTATTTTTAAAATATTTATAAAATTAGTGATAAGCACAAACAAAATAATTTAAAATAAAAACTAAGAAAAAATTTAGAAAGAACTTTAAAAAAAATGATATTCAAGAGTGTTAGGAGATAAAAAGATGATAGAAAGGGGAAGGAGGGAGGGGGACAGAAATTAAAAAGAAGGTGTTAAAGGAAAGAAAAGAACAGAGAGAAAGTAAAACGAAAAGGGAAACAAAGGTGTAAATGGAAAGAAAAGAAAGAAAGTTTTCTTTGACACCAAAGAAAGAGAGGAGGTAAAACCAAAAGGAAAAAAAAAAAGAAAGAAATTAACAGACCAAAAAAATGAAGAAAGCAAAAGTAATTTTGAAATAGTACTATCCCTTTATGTAATAGTACATATATTAGCGGATGGGGATACCAATATGGCAACTTCTACAGAAGCGACCCGGCCACATAGATGCCATACATTGGGAGGTTACAAATATCAAAGGAGGTAAGTATTGAGACATTCCTGCATGAAATGGAATTGCTAATCACTCCTCAAATCATGCATATTTAATTACACTTTTACTTGAATATCTTTCATTTAATGGGGTCATCTCACGTGAGTACAACAATTTACAGATTACAAAAAAAACTACATAGGAGACACACATTTTTAAATTGCACGCGTGCAAAATTTTCAATCAAACTGCTTATGTACCTTCCACATCTTCGAAGCTCAGAAACGTTTGAAAGTGGGAATTTATATTTTTTTTTCGAATTTGGTTTGATTAAACTCCAAAAATTATTTAGTAAGTATAATATACTTGTCAAGTGATCGATCATTTTTTCTAAATTATCGATCATTCAAACGACAATTGAGATATGAAACAAACCTTACTATGTATATGAAATTGACATATTCTATTTAAGAGCTTTAGTCCAACATTGTACTCTTATTTCCTCCTCCAATCGGATTTATCTTCAGCGTGATTTTTGTTTGATCCTTCAGAGTAATGTTGACCTAAGTATTACTCTATTTCGAAACGTTTGGCATACACATAAATTACTAGTTTTTTTTAACCCGTGAATTGTACAGGACGATAATTGTAAATTAAAAAAAGTTTAGTATATTTAATTTAAGATATAACATAGATAATAAAACTCTTGTACAAATATTAAAATGCAAAATGATTAACAAAAAATATTATTGAATACAATTTAATTGTTGAAATAATAAACATATAATAATTGAATTCATTAAAAACACAATTTAATTAACTCATGCTTTACATGGACGAAGTTTTTTCCATTATAAGAATAAAGTGTCACATAAATGGATATCGACTTCATTTATTATAAGAAATATAAAATGACAAAATATATATAATGTAACACAATTGTGAAAAAGTTTTAATTGAAAAGGTGTATTAATAGACATTAAAGTAAACATAAAAGAATATAAACCATGAAAATAAATAGCAAATAATAGATCATAGCTTCATTTTTATCAAAGTATTTCGAAAGTAATTTATCACAATACATACTCTTGTAGTTTTAAATTACATTTTGAAAATAAATTTTGTAGAAATGTTTTTAGCATATAAAACTTATTATTAACTTTAACTGCATTTGTAATAATATAGGAGGAATGCCTTTTACATCATAAATATAATAAATTTTTAAATAATTTATATATGACTAAATAAAAGTAAACTATTATGAGAAGATATTGCTATGTATTAACTTTTAGGAATAAAGATACCCCATCTCCAGAGGTATACTAACAACTTCATATTTAAACTATAATAATAGAAACAACAATAACAAATTATTATAAAAATTGAGGACTTCTAAGAATAAACATGGGTTAATTGACATTACAAAAAATGATATACTTAAAATTTAACATTAGGATGACTACATAGAATGATTATTGAAATATTAAAAATAGAAATCTTTTTTTTAGAAAAATAATTAATATCATTCATTATAAATTTTTTATAATGTGTACATATATCTAGAGAGAGTTTTTCTATGTGAAAATATATAGAATTTGAATACACTATATATTCATACCTATTTTTGTAGGAAATATAATTGAAAATTTAAATCTAAATAATAAAAATTATCTTGATTATTTAAATTTATATTAATTGAAAGTCACTCCACGAAGCATATATTAGGTTCTGTGATAGATAAAAAAGGGACTAATACAAAAAAAATAATTATATGTAAAAAAAAGATATTTTACTTAATAAAATAAAAATAAAATTATGAAGACATGCGTATTTTAATTATAAAGCAATTATTATATATTAAATCATCAAAAAAAAAAGGAGATCAAATCTATTTATAGAATATTGTGAAATATTTATACAATATATAGTTTATATATGTGAAATGAAATATATATCAATGCATATGATCTCTAAAAGTAAAAATGGATTTGATATTATTATGATTGAGAAAAGAGAGACAACTGAATACGGGATACAATAATTAAATAATTGTAACTTACGAAACTCTTTTTGTTTTTCTTTTTTTTTTTGATGAAGTATCTTACGAAACTTAAAAGATATTAAATATGAAAATATCATAAACAGAAAAAATGTATAAATCTAACTTGTCCAACAAATTAAATTACACAAAAGTAATATACCAAAAATAATATAGTATTTTTTTATTTTAAAAAATTAATATACTAACATCATATTTTTTTTAATCTAACTGATATGATTTGCAAAAATATACATTTGATTTTTTTCTTTATATTTTAAAGATTTGGCTATTGTTGGACTAAATCATAAATATTTAGTTAGAACTAAAGCAATTTTAGAACTTTATCTCTACTATATTTGTACTTGTAAGTATGACCTAATCATTTAAAAATTTGCATAATAATTTACATAATTAGTATACTTTTTTGGCAATAAAATTGGGTTAGGATGTTACGTAATTAGTTTAAATTATTTTTTGACTCATAATTATTATATAAGTTCAAAGATAGATAATATATTATAACTTAGGTGGATATATTGGGATTGAAAAAATTAAACAAAATCATTACTAATGGAAGAAGTCGACTATTATTGTGGAATGTGCATTAGGAGATATCAGAAAAGCATAACAATTAACTATTACGTAATGCATGTAAATTCGTCAACATTTAAACCTATTTAAGATTTATCAACAAAAAAAATAAACAAAAAATAAAAATTCTATGCAAGCACTCTTTATGTTTTGATAAGATATATCATTTACATTCAAACATTTTGATACATCAAGAAATACAATAAAGGAACCACCTCGTATTACATAACTATATAATCGAGTTGAAAAATCAATAATCTAAATGTTGCAAACATCAAATGCATTTGATGTTAGGAATTGCATATTGAACAAATGAATACAAAATCAATTGATTTTCAAAACTATTGTTTCCTATCATAAAATAATATGAACATAAAAAAGAAAAGCAATGAACTTTAAATTTAAAAAGAAAAACTAAAAAGAGAAAATGATATTATGTTAATACCTCAGACGATATGTTTTTCGTAACAAAAGAAAGATAAAGAAGATATCAAAAATCAACTTTCATGCGCATTAATAATTTCTCAAATTGTTAATAGGAGTATTATGATCAAAGATCATCTACAATTAGATAAGCCTCCGGATACATATCTCGCTAAAAAAACAAAAAAGAGCTTAATTATGATAAATCAAGCTTAATTTGATATTCAGTTTGGGGGTGGGGGTTGGCATGCGGAAGATTATGTGAGTTATTACGAAAGACAAAAGTTTTAGAATATATAAATTAAAAAGGGGATATTTTCAATGGAAAATTAGGAAAGTAATTAAAGAAAAATAAATTACAGGAATAACATAATAAATTGATACTAATTTTGAGGGAATGATTGGCTTAGTTACTGTACCATCTAAAATTAAAAACTTTTATATACCAAATTTAAGGAAAAATTACATGAAGTTAACTAATTATGGATATAGGACAAATTATAGATTGTCCTAGTAAGAATTAACACATTATAAGAATAAAACATGAATATGACATTAATGAGTGGCTTGAATGGCTAGATCCCATGTATATATTTCAATATAAATACAATGACATGGGAAATATAGGCTTTATTATAATGATAATAAGGGGATTTAAATATAAAATTAGAAAGTCAAGCAAGAAAATTCAAATAATAAGGCATGATTTTCTTAAAATGAAGAATGGTACAAATTTTATATAATACATTCAATCATGCTAATTAACTACTTATCAAAATAAAATCACTTGCTAAATTAAAATGTATTAGATAATGGTATCAGATAGTTTTAATGTGAATTAAATTATTTTAATTATGAAAAGATTTTAATGTAAATTAGAAGTTCAAAATGTAAATATGAAAAACTTCTTAAATGACAAAATAATGAAAGGACAACTTGTCCACCTCATTGTTCAATAAGCAAGAGATTGGACACATAAGGTCGATATCATTTTAAATATATATATATATATATAATTAGATTAGATTAGAATATTAGATATATAAAAAACATTACATATATAGATAGACACTGCATAATGTATAGGAATAATAGGAATTGATTAAGGAAAAGTAGTCAAGGTTAAAGATATATATATAATCTAAAAATTCGCACTAATTGATAAAGAGTTAATCACAGAAAAACTTATCAATGGATATAATTATAAATTATGTTTAAAAAAATAATTAAGTAATAAAGAGTAATTTAAGGAGTTAAATATAAATATGCTTGAAATTAATGAAATTAGATAATTTTAATTATAGAGAGGAGTTAAACATAAATATGCACCAAATTGTTACTATCAGATAGAATTTTGATTTCACTATTGAAAGGTTATACAACTGCTAGACAAACCAAATTGATGTTGTTTTAAAAGCAAATGACCGAAAGTTTTAGTGGGTAACAATTCTGTTTTCTTTTAACCAAATAAGACCGACGAGAATCATGTTTGCTCACTTAGATAAAAGCACAATGAAGGCACTAGTACTTTGTTGAGAATCAGGAATCTTTCTAATTGTTAGCAGTACCTATGTCAAAGTGCTTTTGATGAAAGTCTTCCTGAAAAGATTGATGGCATAACCAACGATTCTATTTCTGTTTAACAACTTTAGAGTACTCAGTATCTGTTATGGGCTTTAATGTTCATTTTCTTTTAGAGGGTTTGCGTAAGTGTTCTCTCTAATTAACTGCAAAAGGTTTATTTCCTTGCAGATTTATTCAGAAGGTGGATTTTGGCTCTAAAAGGTCTTGACGAGTACACGAGCATGTAGGATTGCTTCTCTTGGTGTGGGGCTTACCTGTAGATATTTGTAGCGATTAGTCATGCTTGATTTATTTAGATTAGTTATGTTATTTAGACTGGAATCCATGATGTCTACATTTTTCGTTCACCCATTTGAAGTGTAGGTGTATTGCGTATCAAATGTATATTGAGAGAGAGAGGTTAATAAGTCAATAGTAGACCGGGCCTTTTCACTTGCAAAACTTGAACAGTTTGAGCTGATGTCCTAACAAATGCAATATTTATGAAGTACTCTACAAGACTTTGTTGATTCTGGTTTCTTTAGTGCTGTTTCTTTTTCTGTTCTCGAGATAATGTTTCACAACAGAGTAGACCGACTTTAGATTTGATGATATTTCATAAAAGATGTCAATTTCAATTCCCTAGTCTTCCTCAGGTGGCATGTCAACTTGTTCAACAATGGGGCAGCTTCTGTTTATTTGATTGCCACAAAGTTTTCGAGACGGGACAGTTTATCAGAGATGCTCCCTTTGAAGTTGTTATTGCCGAGGTCCAACACCTGATGAAGCTTCAGTTGACCTACTTCTTCTGGGATATTGCCGGCGAGGCTGTTGTTCCCAACATGCAAGGCTCGCGGTAAGTTAAGCAACTGATTGAATTCTAGATGGTCTAGTAAGAAAGGTGATGCTAGATAATTCAAGTCAGAACTGGAATTATCAGCTATCAAAGCTGGCAAAGAACCGATTTCGCATGGAAGGTCACCAGACAGGAGGTTTTGTGTCGGGTTTAGGACAAACAAGCTCGGCATTCCTCTTAACCAAGTTGGTATCGGGCCCGAGAGCTTGTTGTATGACTGTTTCAAGCCTTTGACTTGGCATCCTACCAGAGTCAGCATCTGCAGATTCTTAAAACCAGTTAGGCGCAATAACTCATTATCTTCTAGCATCATATCGTCATGGAAGAACCTTGACAGGAACAAAACTGCAAGATTCTCACAATGCCTAAGAATCTTCAAAGCTCCGACGACATCTGACAGGTAATTATCCGAAAGCTGAGAGGTGTGCTAGAGATGTTAGAGAGGCCATGCAGGGTGGGATTTCTCCTTCTAGCTTGTTGTAGGCCAATCAAACGGCTGTGACAGACCTGCACAAGCACAGGCTATCGGGAATGTTCCCCGCAAAACTATTGATCCCGATATCAACGGTATGTAGTTGCATGAGTTCCTTAGAAGCAAAGTTGTGAGATTCAAGCAATCCATCAAAGAAGGAGACAGAGGACCATTGAAGCTGTTGGTGTGAAGTTGAAGTTGCTCCAAATTAGAAAGAAAACTGATATCAGGAGGTAGCTCACCAGTTAAGGTTGGAAAGCGGAACAAGGCTGTTGTTGATCGGCCCGGAAAAGTGATTGTTGGGCAAGGATATTTCCTTCAATGTTTTCACACTGTAAAGATCATATGGTAGCCATCATGGGAGAGATTGAAACCTGCCCCGAGAACTTGTAAGTTAGAACATTCACCGATTCCTTGATGTAGAGGACCACTAAATTGGTTCATTGAGACATCCAAGACTTGGAGAAGGGGGGAGCCCGTCCAAATAGATGAAGGAATGGGACCGGTAAACCTGTTGTTGCTGACATTAATGCTGATCAAGTTCGGTGCTCGGTGAAGAAATGAAGGATCCATTGACCCATTAAAGTCATTGATTGACAGATCTGGAGTTCGGATGGAAATCAACAAGCCATCTGAAGACTGATGAGGTGGTTGAAGTAGGACCAGAAAGACGGTTGAAACTCAAGTCAAGAGTTTGGAGATGTTTTAAAGAGTGAAAAAGTGAGGGGAAAAGGGCCTGAGAGATGGTTCCTGGACAGATTTAGATGCAAAAGAAACAAAAGGTTTTCAAGACATGGAGAAATGGATCCAGATAGACCCCGTCCGGGTAAGCTTAAATGGGTGATGTGACGATGATCATGGCTTTCACAAGATATGCCTTCACATTGGCAACAATCGTTGGATGACCAGTTGAGAGGAGGTGCCGAAGGGGAAGACGTGTTGGTAGAATGACAGAACGGATCATGGTCAAATTGATTGCCGAGAACGTACATTTTCATGAAGTGAAGAGAGCAGAATAAGAAAGAGGGAGCTCAGAGTTAGCATTGATTGACAACAGCTCCTTCTCCCCATAAATATGCGCATGCGCACGCACACATACACACTCTCGCACGTAAACAAACTTTGAAAAGATGGCTTTTCCTGTACCTCTTCTCTATTCATCAGGTATGTTTAGTTAAGAAGCAGAAAAATAGTACAGTAGGTTATGGCACACAGTACTTGTTTATTTATCAAGCTTTGACATTTTGAGTATCCCTGACAAAACTTAGGGAAATTAAGTAACTAATGGCTGATATCTCTCAGGTTGAGTATTACTTTTATCTCATGTCAATGAATTGTAAGCCAATATTTTCATTTTTATTTTGAGAAATAGTCATCAACAACAAGATTAGATAGTCTGTATATAAATTTGGAAATATTATAATGTTTTTAATCATATAATATTGGTTACATGTTTGTTGTAGTGAATACCAGCACTAACTGCATTGATTTGCTAATGTTTTGAATACCAATTAACTGCTATATTATACCGTTAGTTATATGATAATGGTTAGATGGATTTGACTTTTATTTTTCTTATGTTATGTGTCTATTCTTCATGCATAATTTTACTTTGTAAATGGGGTTTATAACTAATTAAGCATATATTAGTGCATTTGGTAAGGTGTGAAGTTCCGGAATAGTGTGTCAGGTTGACTTTGGATACGTATACAAAAGACTTGACTTTAGATTATTTTATTGTGTTTGAACTGCAAATTCGAGCTCAAGCTCCGGCTCGGGCTTGAGCTCGAGCATATAATTTATTCATAAATTCGAGCCGAACAAGCTGTGAGCCAAGCTCAAACAAGACTCGAGCCGAGCTTGATCCCCTTTTTTCCTAATTCGTCGGGTTCGAGCTCAATTTATTTGGTTCAAGCTCTAGCTCAAGCTTGAAAGAATTGCCAATACTCGGCTTGGCTCGACTCGTTCGCAACCTAGTCATGAAGATGTGGGATTTACCAGTAAATACTTGCACAGTTGCACCGATTAGCTGTCCTGTTTAGCTAGCTAATTATAGTTAGCATGGAGTTAAATGTTTTAGGCTTTCATACTTGCAAATGATTTGAAAATATACTTCATTTCAATTTTATTGTTTATTTAAAATTTAAAATAGAATGTTATATGTATTACTCATATATACATATTTATTGATATATATATGTTAATAACATAATGTATGAAAATGAATATTGAAGTACATTCCCAGATTTCTTGACAAGTGTGTAAGTTCTGAACATAATATAATTTACCTCTAAAAACTAAGAGCAAATATCTGTATACACACTACTTTCTCAAAATTTTATTGCTTCTTCATTACTTATGTTTACACATACCTTGTTTCTACATAATTACTATTGCCAACCCTAACACATTCTTCAGGAACTACGGAACAAGAAAGTAATGCTGACAGTAAGAAATCCCACAAAGTATCCCAATCCAAAAGGGACATGATACCACAAGCCCACCTCGTCCTCATCCTCATCCTTTTCCTCCGGTATCGTCTCAACTCCATCGGTACTAACCGGACAGCTTCTTTTTAGCAGATACCCACAAAGTTTAGGATTCCCCTCAAATGAATCAGCAGAGAATGTATCAAATTGACCCCCTCTCGGTATTTCACCTTCAAGATCATTATTGGCCACGCTAAACGAAGACAAGAAATTGAGCCTTGTGAGTGATTGTGGTATCCTGCCCGATAGATGATTCCCCGACATGTCCAATCTCTCAAGATTAATGAGACGGGACAGTTTATCGGGAATTTTGCCGCTGAACCTGTTGTTGTTGAGGTCCAATATGTGAAGAAGCTTCAAATTTCCTAATTCTTCTGGGATTTTGCCACTGAGGCTGTTGTTGCCAAGTTTTATTCCTCTTGGTAAGTTAAATAGGCGATTGTATTGGAGGCTATAGAATAAAAAAGGCAAAGCTAAGTGGCTCAAGTCTGAACTGGAATTATCAGCTATCAAAGCCGGCAAAGAACCGATTTCACGGGGAAGTTCGCCGGACAGGAAGTTTTGTGTCAAGTTTAGGACAAACAATCTGGGCATGTGTCCTAACCAAGTTGGGATTGGTCCTGAAATCTTGTTGTAAGAGAGATTCAAGACTTTGAGTTTCCTCAGCTTAGCAATCCAAGAAGGGATCTGGCCATTGATTTTTGATCCTCCCAGAGTCAAGATTTGCAGATTTTGAAAACCAGGCAGACGCGATAACTCGTTATCTTCTAGCATCATCTCGTCACGGAAGCACCTAGACAAGAACAGAACTGCAAGATTTTCGCAATGCCTAAGAACCTTCAGGGCTCCAACAACGTTAGACAAGTAGTTATCCGATAGTGAGAGGTGCGACAGAGATGTTAGGGAAGCCATGCACGGTGGGATTTCACCTTCCAGCTCGTTGTAAGCCAATCGGACGGCCGTCAATGACCGGCACAAACACAGGCTCTCGGGAATACTTCCCACGAAGCTATTGTTCCCGAGATCAATGGCCCGCAAACGCTTGAGTTCGGAGAAATCAAGAACTGAAATCTCTCCTCCGAAGAGATTGTTCCTCAAAAGCAAAGTTGTCAGATTGGAGCAGTTCATCAAAGAAGGTGGCAGAGTGCCGTTGAGGCCGTTGGTGTGAAGCTGAAGCTGCTCCAAATTCGAAAGCAATCCGATATTATGAGGAAGCCCACCAATCAATTCATTCACATGGAGCTCTAAGATCATGAGACTCGAAAGATGAACAATGCTGTTGTTGATGGGCCCTGAAAACTGATTGCTTGGCAGAGAGAGTTCCTTCAATGTTGTCACACCGTACAGACCGTACGGTAGCCAACCAGAGAGAGAATTGAAACCGGCCCGGAAAATTTCTAACTTAGAGCAACCATCAAATCCATGAAATAATTGGCCACTAAACTGATTCATAGAGAAATCCAAGATTTTGAGAAGAGGGGACCCCCTGCAAACGGATGAAGGTATTGGACCCGTAAAGCTGTTGTTGCTGACATTGAAGGCGATCAACTTTGAAGATGACCCGTGAAAAAGATCCAGATCCATGGACCCGTTCAAGCGGTTGCTTGAAAGATCTAGAGATTGGAGATGACTCAAGGAGTGGAAAACAGTGACCGGAAAAGCGCCGCAGAGGTGGTTGCGAGAGAGATTTAGATGGGAAAGAAAAGACAGGTTTGCAAGAAATGGAGAGATGGGTCCGGATAGGCCCCGACCCGGTAAGCTTAAATGGGTGACCCGTCGATGATCACCGTGGGCTTTGCAAATTATCCCTTCCCATTGGCAACAACCGGTGGCTGACGACCAGTTGAGCGGCGGGGAGGAGAGGTGGTGGTGGAATGATAGAAGTGAATCACGGTCGACTTTAGTGCAAGAAAGTGCATTTTGATGAAGTGTGGAGAGGAGAACTAGGAAGAGGAAGCTTAGAGTTTGCATTGTGTGTTTATGAGTCCACAGCCTATGTTTTTTCACATTCAACCACCCTTTATAGTATGGCAACTATAGAGAGAGAGAGAGAGAGAGAGGGAGGGTACGGATTTGAAAATGCACATTAGAAGGATACAACTATAGAGAGAGAGAGAGAGAGAGAGAGAGAGAGGGAGGGTACGGATTTGAAAATGCACATTAGAAGGATACACAGGGGATATTAGTGGAGTGATGTCCATCTCTATGAGATTAAGAAAATTTCGTGTTACCCAATTAAATATTAGGGATAATTACGCTGGGGTACCCTAAGGTTTGCTTAATTTACAAATAAAATCCTCTTATTTGGAAAATTACCTAACAAACCTGAAATTTGCAAATGTTTTACAATGTCAACCTTCTGTCTATAAACGTTAGGGTTTATAACGAAAACTGTCAAATTTTTGTTTCGTTCTTCCTATTTTACCCTTTTGGTCAAAGTTTGAACATATTTGACTAATTTTTTAGGACTAAAATGCTTTTTGGATCTGATTCATGTAGAAATGTTTGATAGTAATAAGAGTTACAGCAAAATCAGATTTGACCCAAAGAGCATTTTAGTCCAAAAAAATTAGTCAAATATGTTCAAACTTTGACCAAAAAGGTAAAATAAGAAGAACGAAACAAAAGTTTGACAGTTTTCGTTACAATCCTAACGTTTGTAGATAGAAGGTTGACATTGTAAAATATTTGCAAATTTCAGGTTTGTTAGGTAAATTTTCCAAACAAGAGGGTTTTATTTGTAATTTAAGCAAACCTCAAGGTACCCCAGCGTAATTATCCATAAATATTATGCAATTGATATTTTCAATCGTTAGATTTGAATATAATATCAAAAAATGCTAAAAAAAAAATAAAATTATAATATCATTATACTGAATTCAAGGCTAACAATATCACTGGAGTATTATGCAAGTGGATAGCATCTGATGATTCTTGAGCCGCAGACTTTAAGTCTGTTGCGGGGATTAGAGGTTTCCCTACTATGAATAGGATGGTGCAAAATATCAAATGGTTCTTTAAGTGCTATTTTATCATTTTAAATCCTTGATGATATTTTATAAATATATATTAAATATATCTAACGCGAACAATTTATAAATTTAGCATTTAGATAGAAATTTGAATAAAAAATGTATTATAATTTAACATAAACTTTTGCACCTGCAAAATAGATCGATCGTGGGTTCAAATCGTTAAGACTTTTTATCTCCAACACTTCAAGATTTCTTGGGTATGTTTGGTTAAGAAGCAAAATGGGGCATTACATACTTATTTAAGTTATCGAGCTTTGACTTCTGAGTATCACCTGTGAAGTTTCAAGTAAATTACTAGCAATATAGTAGCTAATGGCTGCCATCACAAGTATTTCTTTTCTCTCAAGTAAATATATTATATGCTTATCTTTTTTTAATTATTATTTTGAGAAATAGTCTGCTGAAAAAAAATATAGTTTATACGCATCAATTTTGAAAAACCGATACCTTATGTTATATACTTAGGAGAAATAATTCTTTTAAGTGCTTCTAGAATATTTTTGATAAGAGTTGTATTGTGTGAACAAGGCTAAACTATGGTTTAAATTACCAGTTTTGAAAGGAAAAATTCTTCTATACATTGGAGCTACCCTTGACAAATACCTCCAACTGTTCAAATTTTACAATATATTTAATTCATTTGAAGAAAAATATCAAAATACTGTATATGAGAAATAACTTGAAGTCTTGAAGTGTTCGATACGCATATATAGGGCCAAATACATGAGTCATGTAAGATTTTTATTTTTTTTTTAAATAACGTGAAATTCAACTTTCAACATGACCAGAGAATATATATAATATATCCCGACTAGATATACTTACAAAAAAAAAATCATGCTATGAATGTAAATTACTACCATATTTATTTATTTGTTTGTTTTTGAGTAAATATAATTAAGGTATATGGTTTAGGGCCATGTCACTATAAATTGCTTGAATTTAATGAGAAGAATGTGCAATTTTTTATCTCAACTTTCTTGTTATAGTGAATACCTGATATATATAAGATTTTTTTTAAAAAAAAAATGAATATAATATGAAGAATGTTCGTGAAGATTGGACCTGTCAAGGTTGCTAATATGACAAATCTCATTGTCTTCTTTTCAAAAAGTCATCAAATCGGCGATCTATATTGTTTGAGTTGGTTCATACAAACTTGATGGGACCAACAACAACACCAAGCTATAGTAGGGCATCCTTATGTCATGGTGTTGGTGGATCATCACTCAAGGTTCACTTGGGTGAAATTTTTGAAAGAGAAAAGTGAAGCTCTATCCAAGTTTGCAGCATTCAAATATACGATTGAAAAGGCGTTTGGGAAGAAAATAAAATGTCTTTGCATGACAATGGTAGGAAATACATGTCAAATGATTTCCTCCAGTATTGTGACGATAACAGCATTCTCCATCAAATGACTTGTCCAGATACCCGCAACAGAATAGGCTTGCAGAAAGAAAGCTTGGGTATCTTGCTTCAATTTGTCTTTTATGGCTGCATGACAAGAATCTTCCTCAAGAGCTTTGGACAGAAGCAGTTCAATGTGCATGCCATGTAACTAATAGGCTGCAGCCTTGGCCTAGTACACAAAAATCTCCTTTTGAGATTTTATATGGTGAAAGCCAAATCTGAATTATTTTAAAACAAAAGGGAAAAGCAAATGGCTACAAAAGAAAATAGAGAAATATATTTGGAGGAACAAAGAATTTTTAATGGAATTATGAATGCGTATCGAATGAATTGGAAGTGATTCAACTCCCCCTATTTATAGAGTTCTACCAACATCTATTACGTTAATTTTTCCTAGACATGAATCCATGTTTTCACTAATTCCACATTCTGATCCATGTTCCCGCTAATCCACATATTAGCCCATATTCCCTCTAATTCCACTATCAAATACTATTAAAATAAAAGCTAGCCAAGTCAATTAATTATGAATATGCCTCACATTATAGTAATATACTTGGTAATACTAAAGTAGAGTAAACAACTAATAGCAAAATTATTGAACTTTATACTTAGGTAAGTTGCACTAATTTTCAACAAATTCAACTTTTAACATGATCAGAGAATATATATTCCGATTAAATATAATAATAAAAAAAAAGACCGAAGGCTATGAATGTAAACTACGAGTAAATATTTTATGAGTTGATATCACTAGCGTAGGCCATGACAATGCAATTTGTTTGAATTTTGATGAGAAAATTGTGCAACTTTTTTCCTAGGGACTTTTCTGTCAGCATAAAACAAAAAAATAATAATAATAAAAATCGAATCAGCATTGATGAGAAACAACTTTTTTCCTAGGGACTTTTTTGTCAGCATAAAACAAAAAATAATAATAATAAAAATAAAAATCAAATCAGCAACCTTAGATGGCGCAAAAAATGTTGCAGCTATAGTTGTGTGTGTATAGGCCCATTTGGAGGAGTTTAAAAAAATATATATATTTTTTGAGTGATTTTTTTAAAGTAAGTAATTTTATTTTTGGATATAATAATTAAAAATACTTCTAAATGTGATTTTATTTGAAGCTGTTATGAGTAGCTTTTTTTTTAAAAAAAAAAAGCCCTTTTTTGGTTTTTTTTCTGGTTTTTATTTTTTCCTTAAAACTCATCCACGCACAAACTTCTTACTCTAAATTGTTTTCTGTTTTTTTTAAAGTGTTTTTCTTATTAAAAAAAAGGCCCATGAAAACGGATTCTAAGATAGGAAATTTTTTCATATATCGAGTGTACGTCTCATACATACACTAAACGGTTCAAATTCGCTACAGGGTTAATTCACTCAAAAAAAATGAAAAAAAAATTAATAAATAAAATATAATACAATTTCAATCATTTTGATATGTACGAGTGGTCAAATACCGATTTCATATAAGAATTTTACATGTAAGATAGTGGGCTGTGATGGCAGTGCATGACTTTGAAAAAACTCTAAAATTGTAACTGATTTTGTATCCATTAATAACAATTAGTCAAGCATTTGTCCCTTGTTTGAGTCCAGTCAATGTCGTTTCTATATTACAACAGACAAGAAAAAGAATGTTGCTGCTGCAGGTCAATCCAACGTCGTCGTTTATAATACGGCCTATCAAGACGTGAACCCGCCACTTAGGGCTGTGTCAACACAGTCGGATTTCTAGCGAATCTGGAAATTTTGGATTTGCAGTCGATACATTTTATAAATATTCGAAACCAATCAGAATTTTATATGATTTACATTCATTAATACTGAATTCGAATTCGATACAAATTTCAAAACTCGATGAAAAAATTTGATCCGATTAGCATTTAAAAAAATTAAAATTTTAAAATCAAGTAACTAATAAAAAACATTATTTCTTATGTAAAAAATAAATTTTAATTAAGTTGAAAAATATTTTAGAGTATGTATAATACTATACATTATTTTGTTATAAGAATTACTTTGAAAAATAAACGATAGTGTATTACTAATTACGATGGTCTATATATTGCATTCTATTTTAGCTTTTTTACCAACACCATGTAAGTAAGGATATTAATCTAATAAGAAGTATCTTTAAAGTTCGGATTCGAATTTTTACAGCATCGAACTACTTAACTCCATATCCTATCCATTTATTTCAGATTACGGATATTCATAATTGGATCTAATCAATCGAATATTTTAGTCGGTCAAATTTGCTAAAATTCGAATCAAACTCAGATCGAATTCAGATGAAAATCCGCTCCATTGACAACCTGATTTGGACTGAATCTAAAAAATTTGAAGTCGAATCTGATAAAGTCTTAAAATTTTGAGATCTGATTTGAATTTTATAGAATTTATATTCATTACTACTAAGTTCGATAAAAAAAATCCGATGTGAATAACAGACTACACATTATTTTGTTAAAAAAAATAATTTTGAAAAAATAAAAATAATCTATTCTATATTACATTGTATTTAAGCTTCTTTAGTAATATTATATACTTAAGGTTATTGATTTAATAAAAAATATCATTAAAGTTCAGATTGGGATCTTAAACAGATCGAACTACTAGACTCAATCTTCTATCCATTTATTTAGGGTTACGAATATTCTTTGATTTGATTAGTTGAGTATTTTAATTAGTCGAATATATCAAAATTCAAATTGAACTCAAAAATCGAATTTAGATTAAATCCGCCTTGTGTCAGCCCTACAGCCACCTCCCATTGTTTTTTCACGAATTAGATTCTTCTTCAACCTTAACTTTGTGTTAGATGATTGAATGCATATCTAAAGATTTTCTCGAGGCTTTGCAGGTTATCCCTTCCCATTGGCAACAATCGGTGCTTGATGGCCAGTTGAGCGGCGGCGGAGGGGAGGGAGGAGAGGTGGTGGTGGAATGATACAAATGAATCACGGTCGAGTTTAGTGCAAGAAATTACATTTTGATGAAGTGTGGAGAGGAGAACAAGGAAGAGGAAGATTGGAGTTTGCATTGAGTGTTTATGAGTCCATGCCTATGTTGTTTCTACATTCATCCACCCCCTTACAGTATGGCAACGAGAGAGAGGGGGGGGGGGGGGGTACGGATTTGAAAATGAGTCTTGGAAGGACAAAAGGGAACTAGAGGAGTGATGTCCATCTCTAGGAGAGTCGGAGATTTTGTGACGAAGAGATTCTGTTATAGATTTAAGGAATTTGTGATAAATTAGTGACGAAATTCAATGTAAATAAACTAAATAAACAATCAGTGACAAGGCATTTACCAACGGAATTTTTATAAACTAAATGCGTCACGAAAACCAAATTTATAGTGTATTGATTCGTCACTAAAGGGTGTACGTTCATGTAGTATGCCCAAATAAATATTACCCAACTGATGATTTTAGTGGTTAAATTTGAAGTGAAACTTTTATATCATCATACTGAATCCACACAATACTACTTGGTTATTATGCAAGTTGATAGCATATCATAAGTCTTGAATCGGACACCTTTTGATGTTTGCGGGGATTAGAACTTTACTTAACATGACTAGGATGGCGCAAAATATCAAATCTTTCCATAACTGCTAGTTTACCATTTTAGATTCTCGATTATATTTTATAATGACACATCAAATATATCTAAGGGATAATTACTCCCACCACCCCTGAGGTTTGGCCTAATTACAAATAACACCCCCTTGTATCGGAAATTACTAATACCCCCCTGAATTTTGTTGCCGTCTTACAATTTTCACCAAACGTTAGATTGACTAACGGTCAACGTTTGTAAATCCAAGTAAACTTCCAAAATTGCCCTTGTGAATGCATAAATATATTTGACCAATTATGAATGGACTATTTTACCCTTATAGCTAATTTTATGTTTTATATTAAATAAATAAATAAATATATTTGAACATTTTTTATTTATAATGTCTATGTATATATATATATATATACATATTTACAAATAACAAATATTTATATAAATATATTTACACATTTTTTAAATTTATATACATAATATAAATATATATAAACATAATATACAATACATATAATATAAAAATTATATGTATATATATGTACACAAACGGACGGACGGCTGCCGCCGCCGCCGCCACAGGCCGCCGCCTCCGCCGCCAGCCACGCCACCGTCGCCTCTGTTCGCCGGAGAGAGAGGCAGACGAGAGAGAGAATACAGAGGGAAAGGAGAGAGAGAGAGAGAGCTGAGGGAGAGGAAAGAGAGATAGAGCTGGGGGTAGAGACCGCGCCGTCCTGCGTCCTCCACCGCCATCTGCGCACCGTCCGCCGCCTCCGTCCGCAGTCGCCACCGACGGAGAGAGAGAGAGAGAGAGAGAGAGAGAGTGAAGACAGACGAGGGAGAGGAGATCGAGAGAGGGAGAGCGGGGAGAGAGAGGGAGAGGAGATCGAGAGCGACCGCCCGCCATCTCCAGCCGCCCCGCCTACCACCCGCCATCTCCAGTCGCCCCGCCCACCGTCCGCCATCTCCAGCCGCCTCCACCGCCCGACGCCGCTTGAGAGAGAGAGAGGGAGACGGACTCAGACCCAGATCTGAGAAAAAAGAAAGAAAAAGAAAGAGAGGGAAAAAAAAAAAGAAAGAGGAAGAGGAAGGTTGGGGTGGGGGCCGGCGGTGGTGGTGTGAGGCGGCGGTGGAGGCCGGTGGTCGGAGTGATACGGCGGTGGCGGCGCTGGAGTGAAGAGTGGTGGTGGTGGTTGGGGGGGGGGGGGGGGGAGTTGGAAGAAAATAATAATTTTTTTTCAAAAATATTAAAGGAGGGTATTTTGGTTAATTTAGTTATATTTCTATTTTTTTATTTTTTTAAATAAAAAATATTTCAAATATTCAAAGGGCAAAATAGACATTGTATTACTTCCGTCTATATTACAAATAAGTCCACAAAACTCAGGGGGGTATTAGTAATTTTCGATACAAGGGGGTGTTATTTGTAATTAGGCCAAACCTCAGGGGTGGTGGGAGTAATTATCCCTATATCTAATACAGACGATTTATAAATTTAGCATTTAAATAGAAATTTGAATATAAAAAATGCATTACCATTTAAGATAAACTTCTGTACCCGCAAAACAGATCGATTGTGGGTTCGAATCATAAGACTTTTTATCTCCAACACTTCAAAATTTCTTGGGTATGTTTGGTTAAGAAGCAAAATGTGGCATTACACACTTGTTTAAGTTATTAAGCTTTGAGTATCACTTGTGAGGTTTCAACCAAATTACTAGCAATCCATCACAAGTATATATTTCTTTTCTCTCACGTAAATATATTATACGCTTATCTTTTTTTAATTATTATTTTGAGAAATAGTCTGCTGAAAAAAAGATAGTTATATGCATAAATTTTAAAAAACCGATACCTTATATAATTTGGAGAAATAATTCTTTTAATTGCTTCTAGAATATTTCTAATAGAGTTGTATTGTGTGAATAAGGCTAAACTATGATTTAAATTACCAATTTTGGAAGGAAAAATTCTTTTGTACATTAGAGCTGGCCTCAACAAATACATTGAACCGTCCAAAATTTACGATATATTTAATTCTTTTGAAGAAAAATATCAAAATACTATATATGATATACAACTTGAAGTCTTGAAGTATTCGATTCACATACATGGGGCCAAATATCTGTGTTATATAAGAGTTTTTTTTTTCTCTCTTTTTTTTTGAAAATAACGTGAAATTCAACTTCCAGCGCGATCAGAGAATATATATCCCGACTAGTTATAATAATAAATAAATAAATAAAAACCAAGCTATGAATGTAAATTATGACCATTTTTTTTTTTTTTTGGTTTGGATGAATATAATTAATGTATATGGTTTAGGGCCATGCACCATAATATTCATAATCAAATCTAATCAATCGAATATTTTAATTGGTCGAATTTGATAAAATTAGAGTCAAACTCAAATTGAATTCAGATGAAAATCTGCTCCATTGACAACCCTGATTTGGACTAAATCTAAAAAAATCAAAATTGAATCCAATAAAGTTTTAAAATATTGAGATCCAATTTGAATTTTATAGAATTTAAATTTATTACTACTAAATTCGATTGAAAAAAAAAATCTGATATGAATAACAAATTACACGTTATTTTGTAAAAACAAAAAAAAAAGTGTATTATTAATTATAATGACTTATATATTACATTGTATTTGAACTTCTTTAGAAATATTATATACTTAAAGTTATTAATTTAATAAAAAATATTATTAAAGTTCGTATTCGAATCTTAAACAGATTGAAATGTTAGATTCCATTTCCTATTCACTTATTTAGGATTACGAATATTCGTAATAAAAAACCCTGCCTCCACCTCGCGTTGTTTTTTCACGAATTAGATTCTTCTTGGACCTAAAATTTGGTGTGACAGGACATTGGGAAACTTATAAAGAGATACTTATGAAGTTGTGGGTAATTCACAATCAATTAAATTAGTGTGACGTAGAAATATTTGTAGTTTTGCTTCAATTGTTAGGTGACGTTTATGGAGTGCAACGTATGTGTTGAGTGCAATATGAGTAATTGAAGTGACTAGCAATAGGAACTTTCATTGAAATGCTAATGATGCTTCAATTTGAGTTCCAGCTGCAAATTGCAATTTATGTATAGTATGACATCGTTAATTGTATAATTATATGAGTTGATTATATATATATATATATATATATATAATTAATTTGGGACACTTTATAGTCACTGGAGCTATAGTCTAGTGGTAGGGGTTTGATTCGGCACCATTAAGGTTTTGAATTCGAACCCTCTTGTCCAATCCCCTTTTTCTTTGGGTGAGTGTGTGTGCGTATGTAGCATTTCGATTGACATCTATAAAATGTCCTAAGTGGATTGTATTAAAAAAAAATTATAACACTCTATAAATATTAATCAAAACATCATACACACACATACATTCACTCAAAGATGAAAGAGAGAGGACACCCTTCTCCTTTGGGTGAATATGTGTGTGTGTGTGTGGTGTTTCAATTGACATCTATTGGAACACCACGCACACATACACTCACTCAAAGAGGAAGGGAAATGATAAGAAGGTTAGAACTTAAAATCTTAATAATTTCAAGTTCGAATTCCGACCACTAGGCTACAACCCGAATGGCGAACGTATCCTTTGGCTTATGTTACGTCTCTATTCGAATTTATGCTTTAATTATTCCCACAATGGAATGTGATTACAACTTGTTGACTATATATTCGTCGACTAATCAGTCTAATCTGTTTGGTGTAAAGACCGGATTAGCGTGTCAACTTGACTTGAAACACGCATTTACCAAAGACTTGCTCCCTCTACCACTTTACGACTTTATGTGCGATGCTCAGATGCCACACACACGCGCATCCACACACAATTCGACTGATTCAATTAGTATATTTGAAACTTTTAACGTGGATTTTTTATTTTTTTTATCTTTTTTTTATCAATAATTCTAGCTAGTATATTGTTTTCTAGCGAAATTCAATAGTTAATTGATTCACTATTTTGTGGGAATTGGATTATTCTAGCTTCTCAAGTATCTTGATTAATTTGTAACTAGTAATATTGACTGGCACATTCGATATATGTGTATAATAAAAAATAATTTAATTTGATAACATACTTTTTTTTTTGTAGAATCTATACTATCAAAATGTTTTTAATTATTTTTAAAATATTTATAAAATTAGT
The DNA here is from genome assembly GCA_026212405.1 of Petrea volubilis. NCBI lineage: Eukaryota > Viridiplantae > Streptophyta > Magnoliopsida > Lamiales > Verbenaceae > Petrea > Petrea volubilis. The sequence continues at coordinate 445,813 of CM047880.1, read as the reverse complement.
AATAAGTACAAACAAAATAATTTAAAATAAAAACTAAGAAAAAATTTAGAAAGAACTTTAAAAAAATGATATTCAAGAGTATTAGGAGATACAAAGATGATAGAAAGGGGAAGGAGGGAGGGGGAGAGAAATTAAAAAGAAGGTGTAAAAGGAAAGAAAAGAGAGAAAGTAAAACAAAAAGGAAAAAACGGTGTAAATGGAAAGAAAAGAAAGAAAGTTTTCTTTGACACCAAAGAAAGAGAGGAGGTAAAACCAAAAGGAAATAAAAGGTGTAAAAGGAAAGAAAAGAGAGAAAGTAAAACAAAAAGGGAAAAAAAAAGAAAGAAATTAACAGACCAAAAAAATAAACAAAACAAAAGTAATTTTTAAATAGTATTATCCCTTTATATAATAGTATATACATTAGCGGATGGGGATACCAACATGGCACCTTCTACAGAAGCGACCCAGCCACATATGCCATAAATTGGGAGGTTACAAATATCAAAGGAGTTAAGTTTTGAGACATTCCTGCATGAAATGGAATTACTAATCACTCCTCAAATCATGCATGTTTAATTACACTTTTACTTGAATATCTTTCATTTAATGGGGTGAGGGTTAATAGGTCATCTCACGTGAGTACAACAATTTACAGATTAAAAAAAAAACTACATAGGAGACGTGCATTTTTAAGTTGCACATGTTCAAAATTTTCAATCAAACTACATACATACCTTCCACATCTTCAAAGCTCAGAAACGCATGAAAAGCGGGAATTTATTATTTTTTTTTTCAAATTTGATTCGATTGAACTCAAAAAATTATATGGTATGTATATTATACTTATCAAGTGATCGATCATTTTTCCTAAATTGTCGATCATTCAGACGGCAATTGAGATATGAAACAAACCTTACTATGTATATGAAATTGACATATTCTATTTAAGAGCTTTAATCCAACATTGTACTCCTGTTTCCTCCTTCAATTGGATTTATCTTCAGCGTGATTTTTGTTTGATCCTTCACAGTAATGTTGACCTAAGTATTACTCTATTTCGAAACATTTGGCATATACATAAATTACTAGTTTTTTTTTAACCCGCGCATTGTACGTGACGATAATTGCAAATTAAACAAAGTTTAGTATATTTAATTTAAGATATAACATAGATAATAAAACTCTTCTACAGATATTAAAATGCAAAATGATTAACAAAAAAAATTATTGAATACAATTTAATTATTGAAATAATAAACATATAAGAATTGAATTCATTAAAAACACAATTTAATTAACTCATGCTTTATATGGACGAAATTTTTCCATTATAAGAATAAAGTGTCACATAAATGGATATCGACTTCATTTATTATAAGAAATATAAAATGACAAAATATATATAATTTAACAAAATTGTGAAAAAAGTTTTAATTGAAACGGTGTATTGATGGGCATTAAAGTAAACATAAAAGAACACAAACCATGAAAATAAATAGCAAATAATAGGTCATAGCTTCATTTTTATCAAAGTATTTCAAAAGTAATTTATTACAATACATACTCTTGTAGTTTTGAATTACATTTTGAAAATAGATTTTGTAGAAATTTTTTTAGCATATAAAACTTATTTTAACTTTAACTGCATTTGTAATAATGTAGGAGGAATGCCTTTTACATCATAAATATAATAAATTTTTAAATAATGTATATATGACTAAATAAAAGTAAAATATTATGAGAAGATATTGCTATGTATTAGCTTTTATGAATAAAGATACCCCATCTCTTGAGGTATATTAACAACTTCATACTTAAACTATAATAATAGAAACAACAACAACAACAACAATAAAAATTGTTTATTCAAGATACAACAATCGAAAGCTTCATAAAATAACTATAAAAGAAATGTTTATAATCACGTCATTGACAAAAAAAATTCCATTATAAGAATAATTTGTCACATAAATGAATATCGACTTCATTTTATTATAAGAGTTATAAAAGGACAAAAATATATATGTCACAAAACTGTGAAAGAGATTTAATAAATGTGTATTTATTGACATTAAAGTAAACATAAAAGAATACAAACCATGAAAATAAATTTGATTGAGATCTAACCATATAATCTTACTTGTTCATCAAACAGAATCATATTGTGTTGTCGTCACTTGATGTAAATAATGACATCCCACATTCTAGTTATCCATTCTTTTTATTATCCAGTTTCACTCAATTGGAGATAGATGCCTCAAAAGCCCATTGTCAATGTTCACGCTTGAGAAATTTACCTTATCATAACAAATATTATATTTAGAATAAACATTTAACTCATATATCAAATATGCAAGACTTTTGATAATTCACATTATTGTAATACATATGACACTATTAGTAAAAAAAATAGCTTAGTTAGTTAATTTGAATTAAAATATAGCATGTCATATTTTAGGTTTTGCATAAATATTAGATCCTTTTGAATGATTATGAATAATCGTATACTTACCCAAAATAAATCTAAAAAATACTATAAATATTATAAATAATGTATTTTTCTTGTTTAATTTTTTAAAATTTTAGGTGACATGAATGTTATATTTATACATACATATATATATATATATATATATGTGTGTGTGTGTGTGTGTGTGTGTGTGTGGTAGATAGAAGAAGAAGGGGGTGGGGGGAGAGAGGATTTTTGTGAAGTTAAATATTCATAATTTTTCTATAAATCAAATGAGAGGACAAGTATATAATTTTGTTAATACACACACCAAACTAAAAGAAATATTGGATTTTATTTTTACAAATATAAAAAAACAAATTATTATAAAAATTGAGGACTTCTAAGAATAAACATGGGTTAATTGATATTACAAAAAATGATATACTTAAAATTTAACATTAGGATAACTACATAAAATGATTATTGAAATATTAAAAATAGAAATCTTGTTTTTAGAAAAATAATTAATATTATTCATTATAAATTTTTTTATAATGTGTATATATATATCTAGAAAGAGAGTTTTTCTATGTGAAAATATATAGAATTTGAATACACTCTATACTCATACCTATTTTTGTAGGAAATATAATTGAAATTTTAAATCTAAATAATAAAAATTATCTTGATTATTGAAATTTATATTAATTGAAAGTCACTCTACAAACTATATATATTAGGTTCTGTAATAGATAAAAAAGGGACTAATACAAAAAAAAATTATATGTTAAAGAAGATATTTTACTTAATAAAATAAAAATAAAAATTATGAAGACATGCGTATTTTAATTATAAAGCAATTATTATATATTCAATCATCAAAAAAAAAAGGAGATCAAATCTATATATAGAATATTGTGAGACATTTATACAATATATAGTTTATATATATGAAATGAAGAATATATCAATGCATTTGATCTCTAAAAGTAAAAATGGATTAGATATTATGAAGAGTGAGAAAAAAGAGACAACTGAATCCGGGATGCAATAATTAAATAATTGTAACTTACGAAACTCTTTTTTCTTTTTTTTCTTTTTTTTTTGATGAAGTAACTTACGAAACTTAAAAGAGATTAAATATGAAAATATCATATATGGAAAAAAATGAATAAATCTAACTTATCCAACAAATTAAATTACACAAAAGCAATATACCAAAATAAGATAATATTTTTTATTTTAAAAAATTAATATACTCAGATCATAGTTTTTTTAATCTAATTGATATGATTTGCAAAAATATACATTTGATTTTTTTTTCTTTATATTTTAAAGATTTGGCTATTGTTGGACGAAATCATAAATATTTAGTTAGAACTAAAACCATTTTAGAACTTTATCTCTAATATATTTGTACTTGTAAGTATGACCTAATCATTTAAAAATTTGCATAATAATTTACATAATTAGTATACTTTTTTGGCAATAAAATTGGGTTTGGATGTTACGTAATTAGTTTAAATTATTTTTTGACTCATAATTATTATATAAGTTCAAAGATAGATAATATATATTATAATTTAGGTGGATATATTGGGATTGAAAAAATTAAACAAAATCATTACTAATGGAAGAAGTTGGCTATTATTATAGAATGTGCATTAGGAGATAAAGAAAAGCATAACAATTAACTATTATGTAATGCATGTAAATTCATCAACATTTCAACCTATTTAAGATTTATCAACAAAAAAATAAACAAACAATAAAAATTCTATGCAAGCACTCTTTATGTTTTGATAAGATATATCATTTACATTCAAACATTTTGATACATCAAGAAATACAATAAAGGAAACACCTCGTATTACATAACTACATAATCAAGTTGAAAAAATCAATAATCTAGCTAAATGTTACAAACATCAAATGCATTTGATGTCAGGAATTGCATATTGAACAAATGAATACAAAATCAATTGATTTTGAAAACTATTATTTCCTATCATAAAATAATATAAACAACGAAAAGAAAAATAATGAACTTTAAATTTAAAAAGAAAAACTAAAAAGAGAAAATCATATTATGTTAATACCTTAGATGATATGCTTTTCGCAACAAAAGAAAGATAAAGAAGATATCTAAAATCAACTTTCATGCGCATTAATAATTTCTCAAATTGTGAATATGAGTATCATGATCAAAGATCATCTACAATTAGATAAGCCATATCTCGCTAAAAAAACATCCGGATACATATCTCGCTAAAAAAACAAAAAAGAGCTTAATTATGACAAATCAAGCTTAATTTGATATCCAGTTTGGGGGTGGGAGTTGGCATGGGGAAGATTATGTGAGTTATTACGAAAGACAAAAGTTTTAGAATATATAAATTAAAAAGGGGATATTTTCAATGGAAAATTAGGAAAGTGATTAAAGAAAAATAAATTATAGGAATAACATAAGAAATTGAAACTAATTTCGAGGGAATGATTGGCTTAGTTACTGTGCCATCTAAAATTAAAAACTTTTATATACCAAACTTAAGGAAAAATTAGATGAAGTTAACTAATTATGGAATATAGGACAAATTATAGATTGTCCTAGAAAGAAATAACACATTATAAGAATAAAAACATGAATATGATATTAATGAGTGGCTTGAATGGCTAGATCCCATGTATATATGTCAATATAAATACAATGACATGAGAAATATATGCTTTATTATAATGCTAATAAGGGGATTTAAACATAAAATTAGAAAGTCAAGCATGAAAATTCAAATAATAAGGCATGATTTTCTTAAAATGAAGAATGGTACAAATTGTATATAATACATTCAATTATGCCGATTAACTACTTATCAAAATAAAATCACTTGCTAAATTAAAATGTATTAGATAATGGTATTAGATAATTTTAATGTGAATTAATTTATTTTAATTATAAAAAGATTTTAATGTAAATTAGAAGTTCAAAATGTAAATATGGAAAACGTCTTATATGGCAAAATAATAAAAGGACAACTTGTCCACCTCATTGTTCAATAAGCAAAAGATTTGACACATAAGGTAGACATCATTTTAAATATATATATATATAATTAGATTAGATTAGAAGATTAGATATATATAAAACATTACATATATAGATAGACACGGCATAATGTATAGGAATAATAGGAATTGATTAAGGAAAAGCAATCAAAGTAAAAGATATATATATATATACAAAATCTAAAAATTCGCACTAATTGATAAAGAGTTAATCACAGAAAAAATTATCAATGGATATAATTATAAATTATGTTTAAAAAAATAATTAAGAAATAAAGAGTAATTTAAGGAGTTAAATATAAATATGCTTGAAATTAATGAAATTAGATAATTTTAATAGAAAGGAGTTAAACATAAATAGGCATCAAATTGTTCCTATGAGATAGAATTTTGATTTACTATTGAAAGGTTATACAACTGCTAGACAAACCAAATTGATGTTGTTTTAAAGCAAAGATCGAAAGTTTTAGTGGGTAACAATTCTGCTTAATTTTAACTGAATAAGACCGACGAGAATCATGTTTGCTCACTTAGATAAAAGCTAGGGGTGTCAAAAATGAACCCGTCCCGATGACTCGAACACTATCCACCTGAAAAAAAAAAAAAAAAATCAGGTTTGGGTTTGGGGTTTTCTGGTTCGGGTCAAATCAGGTCGGACCCGAAAATTGACCCGAAAAATAAAATTGGGTTAGGTTGGGTTGGGTTCGGGTCAACCCGAGTAACCCGAAATTGAATATTGGGTAACCCAAAACCCGATTTAACCCGAACCCAACCCAACCCAACCCAATTTTTTTTTAAAAATTATTATTCACTTAGTGATTTATTTTTCACTCTCCAAGACTTTAACCTTTAATATTATTTTTTTTATTCATTCACTTATTTTATTTTTTTCTTTTAGAGCAATCTAATTTTTAATAAAATATTTATTATTACATTTAAAAATAAATACAATATAATTCATTTTTTACTAAATTAAAGAATGAGATTGAACTTGAAAAGAGTTTAATATAATTAACAAAGAGTTCAAATATTCTCTTTATCATGAACAAGTTAATAATGTGGTTATAGTTTTGTAATACTTAAAAAAGATTTAAGATTTCGAAATAATGTATTTGATTATCATATATCATTGTTTTTATTTTCTTTTCCTTTTCATACCCACTAGTTTAGTATTCAGCCTGGCAATTGAAAATTTTCAACACAATTAAAGACATTATATGTAGTATTCTCGAACCATTTTCTTAACAAAAGAAAAAAAAACTCAATTTATATTGATAGAAAGAATGATAATGGTATAAAAAATTATGTTATGACTTGTAATCTTTCTATAAAGATTATGTTAATAGTATATAATATTGAAAAATATAATATTTTTTTCAAAAATAAAATAGATTAAATAATATAAACATAGTTTACGTAAGATCAATACGTTAATAGTATAAAAGTATAGTTATCTCATTCTTATTAGTTTTCTTAAATTTTATTATGATTTATTTAAAAAAATTCCTGGCAAAATTACAATTTTAGGACACTATGTTGCACGTTTTTCGTTTTTGGGACACTTAGTTGCCTAATTTCAAATTTAGGACAGGAATTTACAAAATTTTCACATATTTAGGACAATCCGCGTCCACTACTAAAAAAACTGTTTTTAGTGACCGAAATTTGTGACCGAACACATTCAGTCACAAAAAATAGAGAGTTATGACGGCTTTTGTGATCGATTTTACAAAAGAATAAGAATATTTTTGTGACTAACAAATCGGTCACAAAAAGGCAAATATCGGTCACAAAAAATAAAAAAAAATAAATTTTTAATTTACTTATATTTAAATTACTGTAGATGTTTTAAAAAAATATCAAAAAGAAAATTAATTAATATTATGACAGATTTGTGACCGATTTATCGGTCACTATTATATTTCTATGATCTAACATATTTGTGACCGACAAATCGGTCACAAAATGCGAGCTTCTCTTAGCAAAATTGTGACAGAATATTCGGTCACAAAATGCTAGCCTCTTTGAGGCGCAATTGTAACCGAATTTTCGGTCACAAAAACGGTAAGAAAATTGTGACCGAATTTTCGGTCACAAAATGGTGCTCTTTTTGTTCGAAAATTGTGACCGAATTTTCGGTCACAAATTCCTTGCCTCTTTGGGAAAAAATTGTGACCGAATTTTCGGTCACAAATTCCTAGCCTCTTTGGGCGAAATTTGTGACCGAATATTCGGTCACAAAATGGCTCTCTTTGGGCGAAAATTGTGACCAAATTTTCGGTCACAAAATGGTGCTCTCTTTGGGAGAGAATTGTGACCGAAGTTTCGGTCACAAATTCCTTGCCTCTTTGGGCGAAATTTGTGACCGAATATTCGGTCACAAAATGGTGCTCTCTTTGGGCGAAAATTTGTGACCAAAAATTCAGTCACAAATTCTTAGACTCTTGGGCGAAAATTGTGACCGAATTTTCGGTCACAAAATTGTGCTCTCTTTGGGCGAAAATTGCGACTGAATTTTCGGTCACAAAATGGGACTCTCTTTGGGTGAAAATTGTGACCGAATTTTCGGTCACAAATGCCTAGTCTCTTTGGGCGAAAATTGTGACCGAATTTTCGGTCACAAAAACCTAGCCTCTTTGAGGAGAAATTGTGACCGAAAATTCGGTCACAAAATGACACTCTCTTTGGGCGAAAATTGTGACCGAATTTTCGGTCACAAATTCCTAGCCTCTTTGGGCGAAAATTGTGACCGAAAATTCGGTCACAAAATGACACTCTCTTTGGGCGAAAATTGTGACCGAATTTTCGGTCACAAAATGGGACTCTCTTTGGGCGAAATTTGTGACCGAATATTCGGTCACAAAATTCTACATTTTTTTAAGAAAAAATGTTCGATTAAATTAAGGAAATTAGTCCAATTGATGTGAATAAAATTTGAGTAATAATCTGATTGAGTTGGAAAAACTGTGAAATTGTTCAATTAAATTAAGGAAAATTAATAATTTGTCGAACTTAGATGCAGAATTGAGTAGTTGGTTCAGTTGACTTTGGGAAAATGAGTTGTTAAACAATGTAATTGAATAACTTAGTCTAATTGTTTCAATTAATCTAAAATAATTGTGGAATTGGAGTAATTGGAGTACCAACGTATTGAATTACGAGTAATGAGTAATTAGTCCGACGAAATTGGAGGGTTTTTTGTAATTGGTTCAACTGAATTGGAGAAATTATATAAATTGTACAATTAAATAGTGTAATTGATATGTTTAAGTGGAATGCATTGGATTGAGTAATTAATCTAAGCAAATTATTATTTTTTGAGTAATTAGACTAATTGAATTACGAGCAATGAATATCTAATGTAATGAAATTGAGGGGAATTTTGTAATTAGTTCAATTGAATTAGGGATATTAAATAAATTGCCCAACTGCATAAATTGAGTAATTGATTTGTTTGATTGATAGGAATTGAGTAATTAATATAATCTTATTGTGGAATTTGAGTAATTGGACCAACTGAGTTAGGAGCAATGACTAATCAATCTAATGAAATCGGGGGAAATTTCATAATTGGCTCAATTGAAGTAGAGATATTGAATAAATTGTCCTATTAAATTGAGAAGATTGAGTAATTAATATATTTGAATAAAGGGATTGAGTAATTAATCTAATTGAGTATGGAGAACTTAATAATTAGTTCAATTGTATTGTTGAAACTGAATAATTAATCCAATTGAATTGAAAATTTTGAGTAATCGATCCAACTAATTAATAAAGAGAGATAACTAAATAATTAGTCAAATTGAATTAAGAAAATTGAATAATTAACATAATTAATTAAATAATAATTTAAAATTTTAACAAGTATTTTAGATATATACATATAGAAAATATAAATAATTAATTTAACAATAATAATATTAGATATTTTGAAATTAATAGTAATTACAATATTTGAATAATATTTATAAATATCAAATTAAAGAAAAATAGATTTGTGACCGAATTTTCGATCACAAATCTGCTAAAAAATTGGGTTTTAACTTAGCAGAAAATTAATTTTCACTTGGCCTTGAGGTTTTTCTCAAAGCAGGTAAGAGCTCTCTCTCTCTCTCTCTCTCTCTTCCCTTCCCCACCGCCTCCCTCTTCCTCCACCGGCGCCGCCTCCCTCCCTCCGCCGCCGCACCCCACCGCCACCCCCTCCCTCTACCACCACCGCCTCTCTCCCTCCTCGCCCTCCACCGCCCTCCACAGCGCCCCCCCAGCCAAACCCGCCCTCCCCCGCCAACCCACCGCTCCCCCCTTCAGCTCCCCCCAGCCGGCGGCGACGGCGGCCCCAAACCCAGATCTGGGCCGCCGCCCCTCTTCCTCTCGCCGCCGGACCAGATCTGCTGGAGGAGCCCTCTTCCTCCAGCCGGCCCACCCTCCTCCCACAGCCCTCTTCCCCCCGCCGGCTACCCCCTCCCACAGCCCCTCTTCCCCCTCCCACGGCCCCCCCATCCCCAGCCCCTTCCCCCGCTGGCCCAGCCCCCCTCTCTCCCTCCCCACCCTCCCCTCTTCCCCTCCTCCCACACACCAGCCCCCTCCTCCCCCACAATACACCCATCAGCCCCTCTTCCTCCCTCCTCACTCCCCTCCTCGCCCCCCCCCCCTCCACATTTATATTTTATAGTTTGTATTTCATATGTATAGTTTTGGAAAACATATGAATATGGTTATATAATTTCATTTTTTTTGGTTGTTTGTATTGGTTTCTAGGAGTAGAAACAAAATATACATTACGAAGGAGGCATTGTAAATGTATGATTTTTCGTTTGTGTTGAATGTGATTTGTTGAACCCTAAACAAGTATATAATTGAAGTATTTATATTTAAGATGCCTTTTATTATTTGCATTACGATTTTGTGACTTGGTAATTGTGTAAAATTATTGTTTGTGACTGGTTGTGCTCTTCGATGTGTCCAACAATCAACGATGTAGTTGCCTCTTGTAGCTACCTGCTTGCCTTTCGAAAGTTTCAGCTCGGTTTTTGGCAATAGCTAGTTGTAGGGAGAGTTCTCTAATAAGTATTATAGAAATGGTTCCAACACTATAATGACAGAAAAAATATATAAGTTTAAATATCCGATTGGCTAGGAATATAAAGAGCCTCATCACTAATTTTGACAAGTTGAGTCATTGCCAAGTTAGAAAATCACTATAGATATCAGACTTATAAGTATATATGATATATGTATGTGTGTGTGTTTGTGTGTGTGTGTGTGTATCACTTTTTTCTGTCTTTATTATGGGGGTGGAGTACGTAACCCGAGCTTTGATCCAAAAAGCTACAAAATCTCAGGGCATTAATCTAATACAGATGAACTGCAAAAAGAAACATTAATTAATTTAAACTAAAATATTTTCATTGTGACATAAGCGTGATTAGTGGATGTTACGAATAAAGTTGGTCCAAAGAGTACTTAAAATAACTATATATATACACGACTCTTTAATTGAATTGGTTTGAATTAAAAGTCAACTGAAATAGTAATCAAATCAATTTTATTTATTTATTTATTTTAAGAATGCATGAGGATAATTGCTAGTCCCAAACACATGAAGCTAGCGAACATATGAGGCATAGATAGCCCATGCAATGGGGAAATATTTGAACCAAACATGCAAAATATGCTTATCCGGATAGTAACTTATCGGAATTGATATTGTTTTTCTTCAATAAATATGGGCTTATAATGCATATTTACTATGTTTTTTCGTGGATTGCTGAAAAATAGTACTGTGTATGAGAGTGTAAAAATTGATATGCAAAATCGACTAAAACTTCAAGATAAGTATTATTGACTTAACTGAAATTCATGGCTTGATTTTATTTTGAACTTAGGAATCACCTGCACCTATAAGAGCCTTAAACTTAAAAATTTATGAGGACATAATTCTTTGTTAGCTTCTAAATGCCTAACTTATCCGTTAAAAGCTTTTAAGATATCCATATTCTTTTATTTTTTTTGCTTACTCCTTCCTTGAGATGAAAGCTGCAGCTTTTGTTCTAGGCTTATGCGGCAATTTTTGTCATCAATTGATATTTTATAGGTAGTGTTTTATTTTTTTCGGCGATAGGGACTGTTGACTTTATAACTATGTGACTAATTGGCTAATTATTTGGACTCAACAGAAAAAACCCGGCCCACAAACATGTTCATGACTGGACACATCTCTTGTCTTATTGGGTTCAATAGTTTGGCCCATTGGCTTAGACCACCTCCTCAGTCACTGTTCATTCAATTAATTTAATCATTGAAAACGTAAAAATTTATTACTTATTTAAAACAAATCTCCCAATAAAATACAATCACCATTCTTTGTATAAATGTGATGTGGTCCGAATGCACACTAGAATTTCTAAAGGGACATTGTAAGAAGCAAACTAAGGATATGTTGAAAAATACTTATTCTTCACTGTTCAAAATAATTTTGTCTTTCTTTTTTTCTTGATAAGTCAATTAATCTTTGTTTTATTTTATTGATTAGCATTAATTTACGTTTTATATTTGGAGGGGCATGGAAATCTTGGAAAAAAGTCCCTGACTCTCAAAGGGATAAGTGGTTTGGAGAGTTTGAGGTAATAATACATATGTTTGTAATTCTATGATATTTGTATGTAATTAAGAATATCTAATATTACTCTAACGCAATAAAATGAATTTTTGTAGAAAAAATTTGTTTGGCATGAAGAAAATCAAGATGAGATTTATGCAATTTTCAATCATCGTGGGGTTGTGCTATTAAAAAGTAAACTATATCGGGCACGTGAAAAGAACAAAAAGCCTCGTTGGATAAATGATGAATATTGGGAAGATTTGAGGCAACAACGGGCCACAGAGAGTTATAAAAAAAAATGTGCTCAAGCCAAGAAGAATAGAGCATCAGATTGTAATGGACAAGGCTTCCCAGTTCACTCAGGTGGTTCTATTACCCACCTTACGCATATGGATAGAATGGTAATTATATTGTGCATATATCATTATTTAGCATTATTAATTATAATTTATTTTTAATTATTTTTTTCTTTGTAGGATGCAGAAACGGGTGAAACACCTTCTCTTGTTCAAGCTTTTATATGTCTCCACTCAAAAAAAAATAAGGAAGGTGAACGGGTGTTTGTGAACGATCGTGCAAAAAATACTGTCGTAAGTAATATTATATTTCAACATTAGTAATATTTTTGAACTTGTATCTATTATTTGTTCATTCTTGTTTTACATATTTAATTTGTTTTGTTTGTTTTTGATTTGTTTTACATGTAGGAATCATTTCAAAACAAGTGGGCTGCTCGTGGAAACAGTGGTGCAACTTCGAGTGAGAACGAGGATAGCACTGAGCATAAGAGGCAAAAGGAAATTGACGTAATTAATTTTTATAATATAATTTACTTTACATTTTATTGGTTTATATATTTAGATATGCATAATTTTGATTGTCCATTTGTTTTCGTTTTTTAGGTGTGGATGGATACAGTTGGAGGTTTGAAAAAAGGCCAGGCGTATGGTCTTGCAGGTGTGGCAAAACTTTTAAATTCTTGCGGATCTCGATCAACTTCTGCTCCTTGGTCAAGAGGCGCATTGGAGGGTAAGGAGAGTAGGGCTCTTAAACTTCAAGTAGATGAGCAAAAGACGAAGATCGAAGAGCAATCAAAGGAGATTGAGGAGCAAAAGAAAAAAATTGACTTAGTTCAGGAGCAGAACGTGAAGTTGCAAGATTCACTTCTCAACTTGTCTGCAAAGTTTGACTCCTTCCAACAGTCCGTGAGTCAAATGCAAATGTTCGCATCTTTTCCATCCGGTTCTCAAGCTCAAATACCCACTTTCATGCCACCCACATATGGATTTTTGAACCCACCACATGCTACCGAAGTCCCTTTCGTTGCATCATCATCAACGAAAACGAGCAAGTTAATAGGTCAAAACAATTGTGACAGTGACAATAATGAGAATGATAATTGATGTCGACAACTATCTTGCTATTTATGTTTGGTGAATATGTATGCATATATGTAGAAGATTTGAGGGAGGTATTTTTTGTGGATAAAGATATGACTTGAATGTATTTGGTGATGTTATTTGCAGATATTGGTGTATGTTTTGAGGATATTGTTGTATATGTTGTGAAAATTGTTGAATGTTTGGTGGATATTGGTGTATGTTGATGGATAGATAATTTGGAGTTGATCATGTTTGGTAGATGCATGTTTGTTATTTTATAATGATAAGTATTGAATTATGTAGAATATTAGAATGTTTATTGGTGTATATTTTGCGGACGTGTTTTGAGGATATTTGTGTATATTGTTGAATTTTGGCGGATATTGGTGAATATTTGGCGGATATTGATGTATGGTTGACGCATGTTGATGTATGTTTTGCAAATATTGGGTATTTGAATTGGGAATTTGTAAATTGAAATAATTGAAATTCATATTACAGGTCAGGTTTTTGATTAAAAATACATTTATTAAAATCTGTGGTTGAAAATTTGTGACCGATTTTTTGGTCACAAAATATTATATCAATAATAGAGACTGAAATTTCTCACTGTTCCTTTACAATCTGTGACCGAAAAATCGGTCACTATTTTTTTCCTATATTAGTGACCGAATTTTCGGTCACTATTTCCTGGGAATTGTGACCGAATTTTCGGTCACTATTTCCTTGAAATTGTGACTGAAAATTCGATCACTATTTCCTTGAAATTGTGACCGAAAATTCGGTCACTATTATTTTCTACTGTGACTAAAATTTCAGTCACAAATTCGGTCACTATTCCACGATTCTGTGACCGATTTTTCGGTCACTATTTATTTTTTTTGTGACTAACAGTTCAGTCACAGAATCGGTCACAAAAATAGTCAGTCACAGATTCGGTCACAAAAAACTGTGACTAAGGTTTTCGTGACCGATTTTTTCGGTCACTGATTCGGTCACAGATCTGTTTTTGTGACCGATTTTAGCCAAAATCGGTCACTAAAAACAGTTTTTTTAGTAGTGGTCAGGCTATCGAAAAGTTACATGTGATAGTCACGTGCCAAATTAATGGTGTGCTGGATTGCTTAGGTGGAAAAGGTATATAGTGATTTGGCAGCTGAGTCAGTTATGGAAGGAAAAGAGCAAGCAATTTCCCCCAAAAACACATCTTATTGTGTGCCCTAACTATTAACAAAAGAAAATGGGACATTTCTTAAAATAAGGGAGAAGTGGTCTGTGTTTGAGGGAGAAAAACACAGAAGAGGCCGGGTCTGAAAAATTGAAGAACGATCTTGGAAAATATGTTGTCGTCTGCTTCCACCGGGCGGTATGGTGTTCCATACATTTGTGATTGCGAGAAAATGGCCATCCTACAAACTTCTTCAACTGATGACAATCCTGGTAGAAGATTTTGGGGGTGCCCTAATTGGAAGGTTTTTCCTTCTCATTTGTCAATTTTTATGTATTATTATTGCTTTTAGTGGTATTCTTTTGGCTCCAGAATTTGTTTTTCAATATCTTCATTTTTTTTTTCTAGAGAGGGGGATGCGAATTTTTCATGTGGGAGGACCCGGCAGTGGAGTACGAAACGAGAAGCTTAGTTAAGTTACTCCGGCGTGAGAATCGCAAGCTGCGGGAAGAGGTTGATAATCTGGAAAAAAGTGTGTTGAAGTTAAAGTTGGTGATTTTAGCTTCATGGGTGTTGTTTATATATTTCATGTTTTGAAGACATGTTATCCCTTTCTTTTTTGTTTTCTCTGTTTAAAGTGTATTAGGTGTAGTGTTAGTGTTGTTTGCATCAGCTACAATGATGTATCAGACTCTGGTTTCATCTGTTTATTGTACAAATGGAATGTACTATATGATGCTTTGTTATTTTCAGCATGCTCTGTTGTTGTTGACAGTAGCTATGTTATTTTCATCATGCTTTGGTAGTTATACTAACTTATTTTCTATTGTTACAGCAGGCCATTTTTTTTTCATCCAATGTGATGAGTTGTGTGTTTCATGTTATCCCAAAAGCATGAAATTTAGCTTGTAACCGAATAAAAAAAACCATGAAATTTAGCCAATATCCATAAATAAATCCTTAGCAATGCTTACATCTGTCCAAAATTACATCAGTTTCATAAGCAATGCTTGATAGCCAAAAATTATATCTGTCCACAATTAAATTGGATAAGCAATGCTTGATAGCCAAAAAATTTATCAAGTGCCAATTACACTGCTAAATAAAATGTACAAACAATTGGCATTCAAAACAGTTAAAAATAAGCAAAGCTGGTCTTCTTTTTTTATCTCCAAGATTTTTTGCCTTTCCCCTTTGCATTCTTCTTCTTGTTTAGTTCTCCATGCAATTCAGTCAAACTAATAAACTTTTTCCCCTTGTCGACTGGAGGTCCTCGCATGGTTTGGCCTTGCTGCAGTTGTTGGTGCATAGTGGGGGGTTGGAGGTAGGTCTGTTCAGTTTCCTTGGATACAGTATTACTGGTCCCTCCACTAGAGTCAAAAGAACGCTTCATCCTTGTACTTCTTCTCACCTGTTTGTGCAGTTAACGAAACAGTTAGACAAAATTGGATTGATACAATTATTGAAAACACTTAGTGAAAACACTTACATTGCTTCTATCTGCAAGTAGGTCTTGACTTGGAGGATCTTCTTGTGTCATGATGTTTGGAGCAGTTTGAGACAGGTCAACGGTGTCAACTTCATCAATTATGCAACTCTTCTTGTTGTGTTCCTCTTGACCACACTTGGTGCATTTTATTGTAAGCTGCTGCCTCCTGAGCTTGTTCCCAATAATCGTGTTTAGTGGCTTACCCCTCGGCCTCCTTTTGTTCTTCTGTTGAACCTCATCAGGTTCCTTTCTCCTAGCCTTAGGAGGTCTTCCAATCGGTTTATCATACAATGGGGGCAAAGGTGGTAGGTACCCTGTTAGTCTCCACTTCTCTCTCCCATTGATTAGGTATATAGCATACTGGTATATCAACTTATACAACTCAACATGATAGCAAGGGTCAACAAAATCCTCATAGTTCAACTTTTGACAACTAATGGCACATAATGCATGCTTACAAGGAAGCCCTGATAGTTCCCACTTTCTACAGCCACATACCCTTCTTCCTAAATCCACTGCAAATTGTGTACCATCCATGCATGACACTTGGTAATGTGTGTCATCAGATTTGATTGGTGCACAACTGCTAACCTTCTTCATGATCTCCATAATCTTTTCCTTGATTCTAGGGCATATCACACTCTTACACTTTCTCTTTCTATTAGCATTGTCCCTATTATCTTGCATCTTTTTCATCAAATAGTCCATTATTTTTTCTAACATTGACAATATTGGGAGCTCTCTAAATTTTAATATATTACTATTGAAAGTCTCACAGAGATTATTAAGCAATATATCACATTTTGAGATGCAAGAAAAATGAGACTTACTCCACTGCTGTGCAGGTTTCTCACTAAGCCAGTCTGCAGCCCCGTCATCCATATTCTTCAAGTCTTGCATTCTCCTTCCAAATTCATTCACTGTGGCAGCCTTGGCTAATCTCCAAATAGCTGCTTTGTATGACTCACCTCTAAAACCTGCTGACACAAAGTTGTTCAACATATGCCTAACATAGAACCTGTGTTCTGCATTAGGAAACACCTCCTGAAATGCATGTATGAGGCCCTTTTGTCTATCAGATATAAAGGTGAACTCATAATCCCTACAAATCCCTAAGTCCACTTTCAAGAGTGCAATAAACCACCCCCAAGTCTCACTGTTTTCCTTTCTAACAACAGCATATGCAATGGACAGTATGTTGTTGTTAGGGTCCACCCCTGTGACATCCCGATTTTTGGTCTAACAACAATCTAAATCGGTTCTTTTCATATACATGCATGCTTACTAATATTTCATGTTTGGTATAATCCTTCTTTTATATGTGAATTATGTGACGTGATAATTACATGATTTTTCAAACTTTAAACGTATTTGACATTCTAACACAATTTTCGAAATCTTATGTCCTAAATTGCAATTTTTGAAAATATAACTAAAACATTTTAAATTTCTGAAAAATATACATATAATTTCAGATTTATAAAGATATAATTTCATCATTTTGGAAATTTTCTAAATTATTTATGAATTTTCGAATTTTAGGCCTTAAAACCCTAATTTTATGCCCTAAAACCCTAGTTTTCGATTTTTACAAACATAAATAAGTACAAATTCGAAATTTTAATAAAATAAAGATATGATTTCAGATTTTATAATATTAGGTTAATAAATATCAGATTTTATTTGATTTTTTGTTTATATTTTATTAAAATATCTTATCTTATCTTATCCTATCTTATCTTATCCTATCTTATCTTATCTTATCTTATCCTATCCAAATCTTATCATAATCTTATTTTATCTTATCTTATCCTATCTTATTCTATCTTATCTTATCCTATCTTATCCTATCTTATCTTATCTTATCCTATCCTATCTTATCTTATCTTATCCTATCTTATCCTATCTTATCTTGTAAATTGACCTTATATTATAAAAATCCTATTTCTTGCCCTAAACTCTATAAAAGGGGGCCATTGTCTTCATTCTCCCCCACACAAACCAAAAATCCCGCCTAAAATCACCCACCCACACTCACTCCACTCTCAACACACAAAACACTCTCTATTTATAGCAAATCTTCCCCACCTATATATACATCAATAAAACCTTCTTTTTTCATACATATATACCTATTATCCTTCTATATACTCCCTTATTTCCCTCACATACTCTTGAAGGTAGAAACCTTGCTTAAACCCATAACTAAGAGTGTTATTCATGCTTACCTTGAGTAAAAGTTCTTGCTAAGGCATGCTTCAATGCTCTTGAGTAAAAGTTCTTGCTAAAAGCATGCTTCAATGCTCATGAGTAAAAGTTCTTGCCAAGCATGCTTCAATGCTCTTGGTTTAGTAGATTGTTTATTTTTAAAGTGATTTTCTTAAGTTGATATTTCATGATTAACTTAGACATAAGTCTTATGTTACATGCTATTTTCTTGAATGCTATTCTTTTAATACTTGCTAGAAAGCATGTTTTTTTTTAGTTGTAATTATGCTCTATGTTCATAAAATTAGGAATAAAGCATGCTTAGTTATCATTCCAAAATATGGTTTTAATATGCTTTTATAATTTAAAATATGAGAATATGTTCCTTATGTTTTTATGTGAGATTATGTGAAAATGTACAATATTTTCTCAAAGTGGATACTAGGTATAAGTTAGCATCTTAATTTCTAAATTATGATTATATGAGTATTGTGTTAGTTCAAGAATATAAGTAGTTAGGTTATTCTTTAAATAAAGATTACTAAGTAGTATCCTAATTATAGCTATTAATGTAAATTTTAGGAGGAAGTCAAGTGATCTAGCCGAAACAAATCTATAAACTTGATAAACTCCTAAGGTGAGTGCTTTGTCAATTCCTTTCTGGGGCTCTGAACTATACGATATAAATATTATTTGTATAGCCTACCTTATTGAATTTATGTTATCAGATTTTTCGGAAAATGTTTTCCATACATATAAGACAAGTTATTTCCAAAAATATTGTATTTTCTGATATTGCCAAGTTGTATCTGTCTCAAAATGATTTTTGACACCTTTGGGATATCATATTTTAATTGTATTTCTATGTATCCCGGGTGTAAAAAGGCTTATTGCTTTGTTGACAAGTTGTGAGCCATATATGTCCTATTATATCCGTTTACCCTTGGGGACGCCCTTGGGAAGTTTGGGCCCAGGTACTTATAAGAGGAATTTTATCGGGCGGAACGGACCGTCGATGGAACCTTTTATATGATACCATTCTGTGAAACCAATTTCTACGTACAGCCGGAGGATGACTGTAGTAGGGATTGGAGCGATGTATTGCACGGACGCGTGATACATCTCCGTCTTATTTGGTGTCGAGGTAGCTTCTCGACAAGGGAGGCATAAGGGTTTCTATTATGATTTATCTGTTTTGGGTAGTTATAAGGTTGGAGACTCCGTCTTGGGCTCACTGTTCGTATTACTCAGTTCAGTTATTATTATCAAGTTATATTTCACACTACGTGCACTTTATTATGGTTTTAACTGTTTTGAGTCTCATTTTCAATCAAATATATATCTATATATATGTGGCCTCACTAAGTCATTTGGACTTAACCCCTAGTTTCTTTCTGTTCATTGCCTCAGAATCAGAATAATGGGCGTGCATAGGATGGTTGCCGCTCCTCCAGTTGTTATATTAAGCTTCATTTCACTTTGTCTTGCTTTATAATCTGTAGTTTGCTACTTGATGCCACTAGTTGGCTATTTTGATGTCGTACTCGGTTGCTCTACTTGGTTGTACTAAACATAGTTATCTATATTATCCATGTTGCATATTTTACTCTACCTCCACTGCGTATTGTTAATTTAGGCGTTCGTACTGGGTGTGAATTTCAAAATTTGTGCTCAGTGCGATCGTCAGTGGTCTCCAACCGTATAGGAAGATCCTAACGGGAGGGGTGCCACAGCGGTGGTATCAGAGCCTAGGTTTAGGTTATAACCATGTGTTATATATAGGTAAGCATGCATACATCTAGTCTTTCTTATGACCAAATCACTATGTGTATATGTGCTCTGTTTGTGATTATCAAATATGCTATCGCATATTATATACTTGATGTAGTGAAGTTTTGTGCATAACTTATGTGATAATCATGTTTTGATAATTATTCCCTAGATTCGAATCCGTAACACTTAGAATTTTGATGGCGCCACGAAAAGGAGCTACACGTACCCGCTTACACTCCCAACCGACCCCAAAACCAACTCACCCTACTGTAACACAACCCCAAGGAAATCCTCATCAAGGACCCATGACAAGGTTGGACCCAGAAGAAAATCATGTTCCAAACCAAGGAAATAATAGTGATATTCTGAGCCAAATGGTTGGAGTTTGGAGAGAAATTAGCCAACAAAATCAAAATCACCAGTCGGATGATAGGATGCTAGATCGCTTCCTGCGCTTCAACCCACCAAAATTCTATGGGGAGCCTAACGATCAAAAGGCTGAATCCTGGGTAGCAGCAATTACCAAGATCTTTAAAGTTTTGCGCTGTAGTGAAAAGGAACAAGTGGAGTTCACCGAATTCCTGATGGAAGGAGCAGCCCACAACTGGTGGAAGCTCGTGGAACAAAGATGGAATGCCAACCAAACCCCTGTAACTTGGACAAATTTTCTGAAGGAGTTTTCTGATAAATTTATACCCCAAGTAGTTCGGGATGCAAGAGAGAAAGAATTTATGGATTTGATTCAAGGAATCCTTACTGTTGCGGAATATGAGGCCAAATTCGCTCGTTTGGTACAGTATGCGCCACATATAATGAATGATGAAAGGAGAAAAACCAAACGATTCATCCAAGGTTTGCGGCCTGAAGTCCGATGGGCGTTAATGGCGACCGACATTGAGGAATATACACAGGCTGTCAGTAAGTCCATGGTTGTTGAGGCAGAAATTCGGGAAATCAAACAAATAACTAACAAGGTGAGCAAGAATAAGGTGCCTAGTCCGGGGGGTGGAGGACAACTCAGACAAGCCAATGCAAGAAACAATAAGCGCCCCCGCATTGAAGGAAATCAAAATGTTAACCAACTTAGAGGCAGGGAAAGAATTGGATGCAACTATTGTGGACATCCTAGCCACGTAGAGGCAAACTGTTGGAAAAAGAATGGAAAATGTGTAGCATGCGGTAGTGATCAACACATGATTAAAGAGTGCCCGAAAGCCCGAAACCCTAATATCCTTGGTTCAACTCAAGAAGGAAGGACCCAAGTTCCACCTGTCGGAAGGCCAAAAGTAAAAGCTAGAGCTTACGCTCTAGAGGCAGATGAAGGACCCGATCCAACTGCAGTAGTGGAAGGTACGGCTCAAATTTTAAACACTTCTATGAAAATATTGTATGATCCTGGAGCTACTCATTCTTTCGTATCTATGGAATCTGTGAATCGATTGGGGTTATTACTAGAACCTTTATCTTATAATTTTGAAGTTAGCACCCCCTTAGGATCTAGTTATCTTACTAATCGGGTTCTAAAAGGATGTCCGATAAGAATTGAAGGAAAAACATATCCCGCTGACTTAATAGTGCTTCCTATTCAAAACTATGATATAATCCTTGGGATGGATTGGTTGTATCAACATCAGGCCCAACTAAATTGTTTTGCTAAGAAGATTATTTTGGGAAGGGAAAATTCACCTATGTCACCAATCCCCCTTAGTTCATCCAAAACCATATCTCTTATCTCCTTCGTTGAAGCAAAGAAGTGTATCAAGGAGGGAGCATTAGGATTCATTGCCTATTTGCTCAACAAACCGAAGGACCAAATAAAGATAGAGGAAGTTCCTGTTGTACAGGAATTCCAAGATGTGTTTCCAGAAAAATTGAATTCATTACCCCCTCAGAGAGAAATAGAATTTGTGATCGACACCATACCAGCGGCCGAACCTTATTCAAAAACACCATATCGAATGGCCCCAGCTGAACTGAAGGAGTTAAAAAAGCAACTTGAAGAATTGATAGAAAGCGGATATATTCGGCCGAGTACATCACCTTGGGGAGCGCCAGTGCTATTTGTTAAAAGAAGGATGGGTCACTTCGGATGTGTATTGATTACCGGGAGTTAAATCGGATGACTGTCAAGAATAAATATCCACTCCCAAACATAGAAGAACTATTTGACCTTCTACAAGGTTCACAAGTATATTCTAAATTGGATTTGAGACAAGGATATTATCAGCTTAGAGTTAAAGAGAAAGATATTCCTAAAACATCATTTAATACTCGATATGGGCACTTTGAATTTGTTGTTATGCCTTTTGGATTGACCAATGCACCAGCAGCTTTTATGGATATGATGCACCGGGTCTTCCGACCATATTTGGATCAGTTTGTGGTTATTTTCATTGATGACATCCTGGTATACTCAAGGACTTCGGAACTGCATACGGAACACTTGCGAATTGTTCTACAGACATTACGAGAAAAGAAGTTATATGCAAAATTTAGTAAGTGCGACTTTTGGTTAGAAAAAGTTACATTTTTAGGGCATATAATTTCCAAGACCGGAATTGAAGTCGATCCCTCCAAGGTGGAAGCTGTTAATAATTGGAAGCGTCCGAAGACTCCAACTGAAGTAAGAAGCTTTCTGGGTTTAGCAGGTTACTATCGACGATTCATACAAAATTTTTCAAAAATTGCAGAGCCGTTAACTCAACTGACTCGCAAGAATTCTCCCTGGAAATGGAATGAAAAGTGTGAAGCTAGTTTTCAAGAATTAAAAAGACGTTTAACCAGCGCCCCAGTGCTGACACTACCTGAAGGAAACGAAAATTTTGTTGTCTATACTGATGCATCTAGAGAAGGTTTGGGGTGTGTGTTAATGCAAAATGGGAAAGTGGTTGCTTATGCATCACGGAAGCTTCGTTCTCATGAATGTAATTATCCGACCCATGATTTGGAATTGGCAGCCATTATATTTGCTTTGGCCAAGTGGAGACATTATCTGTATGGGACAACCTTTGAGGTATATACAGATCACAAAAGCTTAAAGTACTTACCCACTCAGAAGGACCTCAACATGAGACAAAGAAGATGGCTGGAATTCTTGGAGGACTATGATTGTAAGATCCAATATCACCCCGGGAAAGCCAACGCAGTTGCCGATGCTCTTAGTAGAAAAGCCGGATTAGCACAATTAAGCAGTGGAATTGGGGTATCTAAAAATAATTTTACCATAAAGACTCATGCTCAAATAGCAAATCTAACTGTTCAATCGGAACTTGTCACCAAGATCCGGGAAAAGCAAGCAAATGATAAGCGGAATCAGAAGCAAATTGCCCAGGTAGGGGAAAGTACAAATGAGAAATATGGGATTGATGATATGGGGATTTTACGTTACAAGGGCAGAGTATGTATACCTGAAGAAATGAAGAAAGAGATTTTGGAAGAAGCTCACAAGACACCATATACCGTTCATCCAGGAGGAACAAAAATGTATCAAGATCTTAAACAGTATTATTGGTGGAATGGTATGAAGAGAGATATCTCAGACTTCGTAAGAAGATGTTTGACGTGTCAAAAGATCAAAGGCGAACACCAAAAGCCGGGAGGAATGTTACAACCATTACCGATTCCAACATGGAAATGGGATCAAGTTACTATGGATTTTCTAGTAGGATTACCTAAGGTAAGAGGTGGATATGATAGCATATGGGTAATAGTGGATAGGTTAACCAAGACAGCACATTTTCTACTGTTAAAACGACTGATCGAGTAGAAACTTTAGCAGAACTTTACCACTGTGAGATCACGAGACTCCATGGCATTCCTACATGTATCATCTCAGACAGGGATCCTAAGTTCACATCTGGGCTATGGCAAAACATACAAAGGCATATGGGCACTAAATTGCAATTCAGTACAGCTTCGCATCCACAAACGGATGGGCAGACAGAAAGATTGATAGCCTATTTGGAGGACATGTTGAGAATGTGCGTATTGGAATATTGTGACAGCTGGAATAAGCACTTGCCCTTGATTGAATTTGCTTATAACAATAGTTATCAAGCTTCAATACAGATGGCACCATATGAAGCTTTGTATGGAAGAAAGTGCCGATCACCACTATATTGGGACTTGGATGAATGGAGATGGACAAAGGATGGAATACATAGAGCAGTACGACCTGAACTCATCCAAGATGCAATTGACAAAGTGCAAATTATCAAACAAAAGATGAAGACTGCCCAGGATCGACAAAAGAGTTATGCGGACAAACGACGAAGAAAATTGGAGTTTGAAGTCGGGGATCGAGTATTCCTTAAAGTCTCTCCAAGGAAGGGATTTACAAGGATTGGTAAAGGAGGAAAATTGAATCCCAGGTATGTTGGACCATTTGAGATCATAGAGCGAATAGGAGAAGTTGCATATCGACTAGACTTACCACCTAGCCTAACAGGAATCCACAACAGTGTTTCACGTATCTCAAGCTCCGAAAAATCCCCATGATGAAAACCATATCCTTCCACCCGGAAAACTTACCCTTGAACCTAACTTACCTATACCCAGGAAAAAACCTATAGCAATTTTAGACCGAACGTTCCAAGAGTTAAGGAGCAAATCGGAAAATTCCACCCTGTCAAGGTACTATGGCAAAAAAATCAAGTGAAGAGGCAAAACTTGGGAACCAAGCCGAGAAAATAAGTACAAGTTATCCGGGAACTATTCAATCAGGTAAGCCTTGGGGACCGATTCTGTTTCAGGGGGGGAGAGTTAGTGACATCCCGATTTTTGGTCTAACAACAATCCTAAAATCGGTCTTTTTCATATACATGCCTGCTTACTAATATTTCCATGTTGTATAGATTCCTTCTTTGATATGTGAATATGTGACGTGGAGAATTACATGATTTTTCAAACTTTAAACGTATGTTGACATGTCTACACAATTTTCGAAATCTATTGTCCCTAAATTGCAAATTTTTGAAAACATTTTAAATTTCTGGAAAATATACATATAATTCAGATTTATAAAGATATAATTTCATATTTTGGAAATTTTCTAATTATTTATGAATTTTCGAATTTTAGGCTTAAAACCCTAATTTTATGCCCTAAAACCTAGTTTCGATTTTACAAACATAAATAAGTACAAATCGAAACTTTTAATAAATAAGATATGATTTTCAGATTTTTAGAAATATGTAGGTCAAACCTATCAGATTTATTTGATTTTTTGTTTATATTTATTAAATATCCTTATCTTAGTCTTATCCTATCTTATCTTATCCTATTTATCTTATCTTTATCTTATCCTATCCAAATGCTTATCATAATCCTTATTTTATCTTATCTTATCCTATCTTATTCGATCTTATCTTATCCTATCTTAGTCCTATCTTATTATCTTATAATCCGTATCCTATCGTCATCTTATCTTATCCTATCTTATCCGATCTTATCTTGGAAATTGACCTTATATTAGAAAATCCTATTTCTTGCCTTGCCCTAAACTCTATAAAAGGGGGCCATTGTCTTCATTCTCCCCCACACAAACCAAAAATCCCGCCTAAAATCCCCACCCACACTCACTCCACTCTCAACACACAAACACTCTCTATTTATAGCAAATCTTCCCCACCTATATATACAATCAATAAAATTCTTTTTTCATACATATATCCTATTATCCTTCTATATACTCCCTTATTTCCCTCACATACTCTTGAAGGTAGAACCTTGCTTAAACCCATAACTAAGAGTGTTATTCATGCTTACCTTGAGTAAAAGTTCTTGCTAAGGCATGCTTCAATGCTCTTGAGTAAAAGTTCTTGCTAAAAGCATGCTTCAATGCTCATGAGTAAAAGTTCTTGCCAAGCATGCTTCAATGCTCTGGTTTAGTAGATTGTTTATTTTTAAAGTGATTTCTTAAGTTGATATTTCATGATTAACTTAGACATAAGTCTTATGTTACATGCTATTTTCTTGAATGCTATTCTTTTAATACTTGCTAGAAAGCATGTTTTTTTTAGTTGTAATTATGCTCTATGTTCATAAAATTAGAATAAAGCATGCTTAGTTATCATTCCAAAATATGTTTTTAATATGCTTTTATAATTTAAAATATGAGAATATGTTCCTTATGTTTTTATGTGAGATTATGTGAAAATGTACAATATTTTCTTAAAGTGGATACTAGGTATAAGTTAGCATCTTAATTTCTAATTATGATTATAGGAGTATTGTGTTAGTAGAATATGTTTTTTTATTATTAAGATAGTTAGGTTATTCTTTAAATAAGATTACTAATATTATCCTAATTATAGCTATTAATGTAAATTTTTAGGAGGAAGTCAGTGATCTAGCCGAAACAATCTATAAACTTGATAAACTCCTAAGGTGAGTGCTT
>CM047880.1:280854-418798 GCA_026212405.1 Petrea volubilis | reverse complement strand
GGTATACAGATGATGATGCGCTGTCGGCGAACTGTTTTGCTGGTATTTCAGCAGTTGCTGTGCAAGTTTAAAAAATACTGAGTCTTGAGATTATTTCTATTAACACGTGGTCTGAACATGTATTCTAGCTAAAATTGCACTGTACCTTTGCTTTTGTAATGGTTCAAAGCGGCTCCAGAGAGATTCAAAAATGCCGAATGAGTAACTTCTGGTTTCCTCTGCGACTGAGGACTGAGATATTGTTTGTTTAACAATGAACGATTTAAACTCCCCTTCTCAGAATCATCTTTTAGAATCCTTTTTACAGTTGTTTTGGGAGGATCAAAGCTAGTCCAAGTCTGCATTTAGTTGTGAAGAGTGATGAGTCATGACTAAATCTTGAAATAACATTTTCACAGGAAGAGAAGGAAAAGTAAACAGACAAGTTCGTTGAATACTTGAATAAATGCATTTAACTTAAAAGTATTACAGGAAGACCACACACCCCCATCTCTCCTTTTGTCCAGATCATATGAGAAACCAATGCAATCAAACTGTCAAAACTCGCCTGAAAATTGTAATACAACTTATAAAACATTTTTGTACCCTCACATAGTCAAGTGCTCTATATAATTTTCAACAATTGATGCCCTAATATTGGCACTTCATACATACAATAGCTTGACCTTATTTGCAAGGGTCATAGCTACCTATTCAACTGATCATTTTTGCATATTAGCATAATACATTAAGCGCAGAAAAAATATACAGTATCCCATCCATTTACCAAAACATTTTTAAGACACGTAAAACATGACAACTTGGCTGTCGTAGATCTAAAACACAAATCAAAACATGGCATGGCCAATCAAACCCAAGAACTACAGAATTTTCCCTTCATTCCCAAGAGCATTCTATACAAATTACATCGTCTCCTACAGCTTTAATGATGGTCAAGAAAAGGTGATGAAATACTTATGCACATGGATTGCTATTTGTGCTATGCTTCAATGGAAAAACCACAGGATATAAGTCAAAATAAGGAATCCTCTGGAAATCGAGCAGAAAATATGCACGTATGGTATCATAAACTCCTAATCAAGCACAAGTGCAGATAAGAATGACCAGCTCATGTAGAAGAAAAGGCCAAAAGACCAGCAAGCACGAAATATTACTCGATCCAGAGAGTCTCGGCGCCGCCGTGCAGTTTCAGGTTCATAACTCTTGGCATAGTTAGCTTGGTTTCTTCTTGACTGCTCTTTAGCAGCACCAGAGCCTGAAGTAATGAAGTGTTCTTTCTTTGATGGCGTACTGAAATTTCCATTCCCAGCTGGAGATCTTTCAGCGTCACCAACATATGAGAGGCCAATTGATTCAAAGAGCTTCTTTTTTACATCATGTTGTCCAGAAGATTCGATACTCAAAGCAGCCATCTGTTTGGAGAGACATCCAGAAAGCTGCTCCGCAGCTGCTAATTGAGCATGCATCGTGTTATGCAGACCATGCAGGGATTGAGTTTGCCTGCAAGGGAGAACTCACATTTCAAGCTACTACAATAATCCTTCTTCAGTCACAACTCTTAAGTAACCAATTAACCACCCCTACTGAGGCACATGGATGGAAAGGAACAACCAAAGAAAGAGCCGCATGTAAGCTCCACAATGATAGTAATAGGGTATAGAAACAGAAGACAAAATAGTAATATGCAATACCTTGAATGCCCATGCCAACTCTGCAAAGCTCTCCGATTTCTTTGGATCCCTCCATTTTCACCGAACTTATTGAACTCCAAACAATTGAAATGCCTCTCCAGTTCAATCAACTTATTTGTCAACTCCTGGATTTTTTTACCCAGTAAAATGAAACTGGTTTAATGCCGGATTATAGAATATTGATAAGCAGAACTTACAGTAAAGGTCAACCATAATGGACCTGGTTTAATTCTAATATGCTTCTTTTCTTCAATTCCAGTTCAGAGCTCAACTTTTGACGATTCCAGAGTTCCCAATATCTGCTATCTGTTGCTTGCTTGAAGACCCCTTCCATATACACTTTCCTAACCAACACTGGAAATGCATATCAAGTGTCATAATAATCAATTAGATAGTATAAATTAAGACGCACAAATGACATGATTTATTCTCTAAAAGGCTCTTCTACATTTCCTTCTGTAACATGACCATAAACCTCTGAGGCATAAGTTTCATGACAATTCTGCAGTCTCAACACAACAGGGGGAAAAGAATGTTCCAAGTGCTGCCCTAGTGGTGAGTCCATCAAATGCACTATCTCCCACACCACCATGACCACCACCACCACCCCAAAAAAAAAGCATAAATAGATAAATGAAACTGCATCCCAAATAGCAAACAGAATAAAATATAAAATTAGTTAGATGGAAGTCATCTGATACAAACCTTAAAGCACTAATTCCATATAGATCTGTATAAGCATCTTAAATGTGCAAATAATGAGAACTTTGTGGACAGAAATATTTCAAAGGATTAATACGTTAATAATAGAATAATAACCCCCCCCCCCCCCCCAACACAAACACACACACATCCATTATACAGATCGGGCTTCTAGCCACCCAGTGTACGGCTGCTACTTAATGGTGATTAATAGCCATAGTTCTTCTGTGTTTTAACCATTTTCATTTTATAATTAGCCATCCTAGTTGGCCATCTCTCTTTTCCTCATTCTTCTTCAGCCACCTTTTCCACCACCCCCAACCATTATCAAATGCTATAGGCAGAAAGTTCCTTTATCTCCTATTTGTTTGCATTCTCGACCCTGAACTCCAATAACAGCAGTGCAGATAATAAATACACATGATTCTTAAGCATCAACATCAGTTTCTCATTTCAAGAGGCAAGGGACTACATAATGTATGTTTTGAATTACGGACTTAACCAACTCAATCTAGGAACAGACCTTGCACCGTTTTATCAAGCAGAAGTTGAACTTCCCTTAACTGCTCTTCCATTAATCCCTACATAGCCAGAGGAAAAAAAACCACAAAATCAGTAAAGATGTAAATGTGCTGCAAATAGATTCACTAGAAATTGCAAGGATGCCCCAGCCTTGAACAATTCAAATAGGGTGGGGGGCCAGTTTGCACAATGCATAGATATTCTCTGCCATCACAAAAGACACTGCTTTTGTCTAGAATCATACATTCTCAATTAACTTTTGCAACAAGCTATAAGTCTTATGGATTCTATTGAATGGCCAACTCATGTAAAAGTGACCAGTAAATATTAAATATTTCTAGAAACACCAGCTCACGTGCAGGCAGTGTTCATTTTGTTTTTTCTTTCGTCAAGCCTAACAGCTGAAACTCTTTTTTCATAAATGGGAGGCAGCAAGACTCGAACCCAGGTATGGTTGGTTTTGTTTCAACAATGTACTGAATGACCACCTCATTGAGAGGAAAGACATGAAAATTTTAAGATCTCTAACAAGATTAAATGCTTCATTATGATTTTCACATTTCTTCCATTTGAGAAAAATTTTAAATTGGTAGAATGTGATTCTAAATCTAGCATAGTATAACTAATACAATTTGATAGAATATAGAGTAATGAAATAGTCAATTGAAAATTCAAATCATACCAAGTTAATTATTTACCGACTACGAGACAAAATAAAATATGGAGCAAATTACTTTACAACTTCAAATAAAAGAAAAGCTTCATCATGGAGAAATTAGCCTGAGAAGTCCAATCACAAAAGAACCAGTACTTCAATTCTTCCTAATAAAGGTGTTCTCCAACTTGATGGAATTCTTCCTCAAACTTGATGGCTCATAACACGCGACCATTCAGCATGTTCAACATTTACGATTATAAAACTAGCCAATCTAAAGCTAATGATGAGAATATTTTCATCTTCTTACATTCATAGTTTCTGCAGTGATTTACACTGGGAGTATTCTGTAAAAGTAGGAGATTTTGACCAGATTGTAAAGCTTGAGTTCTGAAGTTCAATTAACAAGGAAGCTGGACTTTGGTGGTGGTGTGGATTCACCCTTGCCTTCTGCTTGACTCACCCTTGCCTTCTGCTTGACCATGCAGCAATTGTAATAACTTTGCTCATGTAATTTCTTCCCTTTGTATGTTTCCAGAATTTCTTGGGACAGCAATTCTAATTACCATTTTATATTCTTTTTACTTATTCTAGGTCCACAGGTTTTTCTTCTGTTTATTCCTTTTTCTTTTGGGGTGGGAGGGGTTTGATCACGGACACACACACACAGAAACAATTACATGTGAACGAAGGACAACTTGAACAAGTATCTAAATGGGCGGGTGGGGGTGGAAGAGGAGCACCATCCCTCTGAAATTATCCATGCAAAACCATTCATTTCGAAAAATCAAACATTAGCAAAATTTCTATAAGAAAGCCACAAAAAAAAACCCAAGCAACAGATATTCTTTATGAGAACACATATGCGAAGGAGAACAAACCTTCCACATTCTGCATCTGTCGGAAAGGACCCATATACTGTCCTCCACCTCTTTAACAGAGTTTGTTTGTGAAGTTATGGATGCATCTCTGAAACCACCCTTCCCTTCAATAGCTTCAAGAAGATTATCCAGTTTTTTGGCCATCTCTTCAACCTGAAGATGCAGAAAACAGGAAGTTTATGAGAGCCTTCATATTGTTTACAGAAAGAAGTCATCTACCAGAACTAAAACTTCTCCAATGAAGTTACTATGAAGGTTCATAACACCACAGACAGTCATAACAAAAATTCAGAAAATGGATGAGACACCAAACAGAGGCAAACACTCATCATAAACCAGAAAAGCTAAGGGTTTATTCTGAGGAAGACATGGTGCTAGAAACAGAAAATGAAACAATAATTATGCATACGAGAGTGGATCCTAATAAAGTCTAGGAACTAGTAATAAGTATGTTACATTTCCAAACTGCTTTGATGCACTTTGAAGAGTGTTTGGCAGCCCTGGTGGAGAGGAAGCCACCATCTGTTCCTTCCTGAATTCTGACTGGAAAGGCTTTCCTGAAGCAACACTCTCCCCAAAAGACACTTGCGAACCAGGATATGCTGGCAGTGAGTTTCTACTACCCCGTGTAGCCAACGCAGTCTGCCCAAAAGATGTAAATGGAACAGAAGGTTTAACTTTCTCCTTTACATCCGTAGGACGTCGCAGTACACCTCCAGCTGACCGTAATGCATGTTTATCTGAGTTGTCAACTTCATCAGAAGGATGCGACAAAAAGCTTCCACTAGAAGCTCCTGAAACATCAACTCTTGCATTTGATGTGGTTGAAGACAGCGTAATTGGTGAAATTGTTGGTTGCCCTTTACTTAATGGCTCCACATTGCCACCTGATACCGGATAGTTGCTTACTGGCTGATGAGAAATATCACCTATTACTTTCCCCGTTAAGAAGCCTGTACTCTGTTTCACTGCAGATATTGATTTATTCTCGGCATCTACGTGAAAAGAAGGTGATGAGTCATTTGTGATGGTTGCCTTAGAGCCTTTTTTTTGAACTTCAATTCTGCTATGTTCATGAGATTCTTGGTGACGCATTAAGGACAGGGCTTTTCCTGGCTTATCCACTTTTACTGTCTCTGAGTCTACAAGAGGTTTCTGTCCAATGCTTTCAGCAGCAGTTTGTTCTTGAGATCTGACATCTACGTGAAAAGAAGGTGATGAGTCATGTGTAATGGTTGCCTTAGAGCCTATTTTTTGAACTTCAATTCTGTTATGTTCATGGGATTCAGACGTCGATATGGTTGGGTCTCTACTTTCTTCACCACCTGCAGAAGAAACATGGGACTGCTCATGCTTCATTGATAACTGAGATGCATCTTCTTCCTCCTCAGAACCACAGCCTTCAGCCGACACTAAAGCACCTACAGCACTTGAGGAAAGTATAAAATTCTGATAAGCAGCTTCCCCAGGGAGTGCCGCCCAGAACAGCGACCAAATTAAACCACAAAGGAAACAGTAAACTATATGGTGTAAATTACCTAGCAAAGTGGAAAACTGAAATCTTCCCATCAATTGTTAGGCACAGAACTACACAACAAGGTGATACTTCTGTTTCTTCATCTCCCAATGTGAATTTGACACTCTCATTCTGGGAAACCTTGTCAACACAGAGTCCAATGATCACATTTTCTTCACCATTGTCTGAGACCAAACAGTTCAATATCAGAGAATTAATCATCCCTAATGTAAGAGAGCCAGCCAGTTATGAGATGTATCTAATTACTAAGTTGAAGAAAGTGTTGAGATCTGTTATTAGTACTTCGCAGCACAGTGCTTTAGTATTCTATGGTTTAATAATTTAATATACTCATTCTCAAGTAAAATGGGCACAACACATTCCCAGATGCATAATAGAAATAGGGTACAGACAAATGGAACCTATGACCATGTCAGTAAAGATGTAAGCTATATGTTAATAAAAATACTCATCAGAGGATCCCATCTTAATTTCAAGTCGTGGCACCTTGAGAATCAATGTACATAGTCCAGGCATCATTAAGAATTTCAACCATTGCAGCTTCCTTCCTCCCATTGTCGAGCGGCCAACAAAACAATCCAACATGTTGTGACAGATTCCTATTAGCAACAAATGCTAGCCCACTGCAACCAACAGACAACCACAGCTATAGTAAGTGAAACAATCTTATTAGCAAGAAATGCTAGACCACCACAAATAAAAAGAAAACCACAGCTTTAGCAAGTCAAATTCTGCATCCTAAGTTTGCCAAGGAAGTAACAAGGAGCAGTTAGATGCACACCAAAAATTAGAGGGGATATCCATGATAAAACTTAGCAAAACGATATCCATGATGTGGCAGCCAACTGAGCAAGAAAGGTATGATAAAACCAATTTATTATGTTTCTCCTTGCCTTTTTATGCTTTGTATTTCTTTTATTTTTCCCATCTTTTCCCTTTTCCATTTTCCCTTTTCCGTTTTTTTTCCTTTCACCTTCTTCATTAAACTTCCAGCACCACCATCACCCTCTTGTCCAGGCACCACCACCACCACCACCGTATTGTCCTGACAGCACCGCCACTGCCGCTAACCCAATCCTGCCACCCAGAACTCCCACCAACAACAACAAGAAGAACAAAACACCGCCAATCCCAACCACTAGCACCACCCAACGAAAAAGTTGTCACACCAAATTTCCGGATAAAAATTTAAAAAATGATATGAATAAGTTCAAAAGAAAATTTCAAAAATGCTATAAACCCACTGATGGAACTTTAAAAGACCAAGCCTTTCAAAATCCCAGTCAAGAACCTAAAAGTTATAAGTTTTAATGCACAAGGATTAGGAGCATGAATTTGGCAGTGATACATAAGTTGCTAGTATTGCAAAACAAGGACATATAAATAGAAAAATTGCAAAGGAAATACTTTGAGCTACTTCAAAACAAAGAAGAGCAGAAATCAAATGCTAGAATAAAACAGACAAAATAACTGTAGTATCTAAATGCTAGTTTGACTGGAATGTCAAAAGCAAAACAAAAGTGGTCAAAGAAATTACAAAAAGAAGCACATTAGAATAACAGCTTAAAGAAGTTGACCAGGTATACGTACTAAAGATCGAGATAACTGAGAAACAGATGTGGTCCATTTCTGGCGGGCACAGCATCAGAACAAAAATCAATGAAGACATTATTGAAAGATAGCAAAATTGGTTTGGATTCAGCCTGAAAGCAACAACCATAAAAAAACCTTGAGTCCAGCAAGGAAAAAGTGCAGGAAATAAAAAGAACCATCCCCACTCAAAATGAAATAAATGATACAATTATCTTTAATCCTATATCAACCTTCATCAAGCACATCCCACCTGGTAGAAGGGAGAAAGTGCAGATGGAGAAGTGTAAAGCACTACACTATAGGAAAGTTAACAGCATGATAACTTCTATTTTTAGTCGGTTATGGCATCTTTTTGAAACAAAATAGGACACGATATCAAGAATCAATAGAGTACAAACCTATTTCATTAAGAATAAACCCCTAAACCATGTAGCGGCATTAATGAGCTACCTAGTGACATTAACTAGGAGATCAGAACTCATATCCATGCTTGGAGATTTACTGTCTCATGTATTTCTGTAGTATTGTTGTTACTGAAGCAGAAATTATCTAGAGAAAGCCAATAGGGTCTCAACTATTACAACTCAAACTAAGGAGAACCACAATAATCAAATGGTTTATGCAGCACTTCAGATAAGTTCATATCTGAGATAAACTCATTCAAATACACAGAGCATCTGATCCCTGATATTAAGCTTAACCTAGACAAGAAAACCGATACCAAACTCTACCAAGCTACAAGGTTGGTGTAGACAAACGTGATTTGGCAATATACAGCAATTGGAAAGCAACAAGCTAAATAATTGAAGGAAATGAGGGTTATGGCATATGAATTGTTTATCAAAGTTACAATATCTTATGATTAATTAGATATAGCAGCTTCTAGCCGTATACATCATGGGCTGAGCAGGATCCTCAAGCACCAAAATGAATTTTATGGATTTGTAATCAAAGACAAACTGAATGATCAAGTTAGCATGCCCAAATAGGCAGTCAAAAATCAAGCTCAAGAAATTTGCAGCAAGTACCAATGGCCCCGATTTGGGAGGTCATGTTTTAACTCAAGCAATGCAAGCCATAAAATTGTTGCACTGCTGGCCCCAATAAATCCCCAGATGCACGCAAACAGAGCACTGGGCGTGTGCAATTATAGACTAAGGCAGGGGTGCAGCTATTTTATAAGAAACACAAAGTTTGTACTGGGGATCAACCGTACAGCAATAGGTTTGCACAAAAAACAAGTCCCGAAATGCATCACAGGTTGATTTAGAAGGGGGGATAAGATATCACGAAACAATATTGTGAACTGAGTAATCTAAAGTTATGAATGATGAAATATTACCAAAAGGTGATCTAGAATGGGGGATAAAGTACCACCAAACAATACTCTTTCATATCCCTCGTCTTGTTTCTTGTTGCAAGATCATTCAACTCCTATAAAGAAAAAGCAACTCACCATGTACTGAACCCTATTACTTCACTACATCATTGATGATTCAATAGCTATAATCTCAACCTTCTCGCTGAACTTTTCAGAAAACATGGTCATTCATAAACTGAAGCATGTGATCTCAAGGATGCAACATGAAAATAAAAAGCATGGTCTCTCATGTTGCTTTCAGAACTCGGTTCAGCTTCTAGAACTTATATTTAATGTTTTCTTTGAAAGCTAAAACTGACACACAGCATCATGGTTTACCCAACTCAGTTAAGTTTAAACTAACATGTCTGAGGTTGTATTATTCGAACAGGATTACATATTCTCCTGTTTTCGTTGCTCTAAAGCATTTTCACACAGGATTACATATTTTCCTGTTTTCATTGCTGTGAAGCATTATTCTCAACATGAAAACACACCCAAGTCCACACACTGAAAATTGAAGCTCATAATAGCAGCATGGTTGACAGTGCTAATATGCTCAATACATCAACTGAAGCTGAAATTTTGTAAGTTAACATCTATATTTTTGCATATGGAACTTCAAACCAAATAAAATTTATCATAGTGATCATCCATGTTTATTAACTTATAGCATGCAAAACTAGTTTAAAAAGAAAATTCAACATTTGGATGATGACCATTGAGTAACAACATATACTCTATGCCATAATAGCTGAACATAGCAATGACTAAATGAGACTATTTTGTCTACTTCACCACAATAACTTGTGAGAAATGAGATATAGCAAATGATGGAGCACCACTGAGAGATAATCTCAAAATTCTTTACTGTAGCAAAGCTAAAACCAATAAACTGTGCCAAGTTTACAGAAAGCTTTGAATCAACTAATAAATGTATGAAAGATAAATACACTGACATCGGTAATCCGTCTGCCCCTGCTTGTGATGACTTGAACTATGTAATTTTCCTCCTTCCCATCATCATTTAGCTGGAAGCACCCAACAGCTATACAATCTGGACGGATCCATCGGATGGAATCCACTGATATCGACAACATTGAGAGCAATAATAAATTAATGAAAGATAAGGACTTCAATAAAACGACATATAATCAATTCAAACTTGGGTCATGCGAAAACATTACTAGTTAAAGTTTATAAAGTAAACAACAACAAAACCTACATTCTTCATCATTTTCATAATCTATAATTGCAGCCATTTGCAAGCAGAAGAAAATAACAATCCCAGAATTTGTTTGTGTGTGTGTGTGTGTTTCTTTCCTCTTTACCTTATAATTATTACCCTTTGTGTGTGTGTGTGTGTGTTGGGAGTGGGGGCAGGTGAGGTTGGGAGGCAGGAGCTGCTTTTGTGAACCAATTCTTTAGAAAACCTAACGAGACAATATTAGCTAACTTACACAACCATTAAACCCCGCAACTTAATGAGATGAGAACTCCTAAAATATGGAACAGAAAAATTCATCTAATCTTGAAGTTGAATTTTCAACCTTTTAAGCTGGATATCCAGTTACTTTCCCCCAAAACATCTACATCAAACACGGATGGGCGAGAAATTATATCACCTAGTCACATTTGTGACACACATACAAACCAGTATGCTGATTGTTCAGCTTATCAGGCTAACCCAAGAGAAATATGAAAAACTACAGTACTCAGAGATACAGCCAGACAAATTTTACACTGAAAGTAAACAACAATTAATACACTGAACTACTCCATGCGCTTGGCTCGGGAAATAGTCCACTGCCCAAGCAGAAAAGCTATATTGCAGAGACAAATACTACTTAAGGTTTTTAGGCACAAAACATTCCAGATACCACCACTGAAAGTCCACAGCTCACCAGCTGAGTCCCTAAAGATATCTTGACATTCTGACTATATCACTGCTGAATCACACTATGTGTCTTCCCTAACAACAGATTTACATCATAGAATGTGCCTACTAGACATTGACTGAATCTATCCTTCAACGAGCTCTGGAACCAGCAAACTTCGCAACAGGCAAAGGCCACTCACATCAATTATGTGACACAGAACTTACTGATTAACATTAAGACCCACGAATCTCGCCCATTATAGTCAGACAAAACAGTCCCAAACAGAAACCTCAGTCTGCTTTCAATGTTAGCAGCATAAAGCTATGAACAGTCAACAAACCAAGATGATGTGAAATGTGAATGGATTATTACCAATCCAGTTCTTCATCTTTGATAATGTAATTTATAAGACAATGGACCAAATATAATTTAAAACAAAAGAATAGCTCAACTTTAGGGGTGGAAAATTGCATTTATAATTCCATATTAGGAAAAACCATTATGGTCAACCAAAGTTCTCCCACTTGGAGAACTAAAGATGCCTGCCTTCAACATGTGACTGGTTCACAGAACAAAGAACCATGTTTTCATTTCAAATCCCAGAACAACAATCAATATGCTAGTCACACTTCAGGGCATTGGAAAAGGGCATTGCCTTTCAACTGAGCTTCCAAACATATTAGTCCAGGGCACATATATAAGACCAGATAGCCCCTCACAGAATACTGCATGGACAAACAACTTGTAGAACAGCCTAAGCTTGCACACACATAATTGGCTCAAAAGACTGATGCTAAACCATGGGGACTAAATGCACCAAAAAGATCATGGGTAATAATATAGATGATATGCCAATTACTGTTGACAGTAATGTACAGCTTTGAACACACACACCTTTATAAACAGTGAAAATAGATTTAGCAAAAAAGAATCTCGAGAAAGGGTGAGAAATGCAGGGAAAAAGATGACAGAGGCATAACAACATTATGGAGGGAGCTATACCTTTTATAACTTGATTAATACCAGAATCATCAATCGCCGACTTGAACTGTAGCAAAAATTTTAACTTTTCCTTGAACCGTGACGACAAAATGGTGACAGTATTCTTTTTAGCCACAGCAAGAAAGTTGCCTTTAACACTCCAATCAACTATGCAAAAATTGAAATTAGTTAGCAAAAAGAAGCACTATATTTTGTGCAAAGATTTATTCACAGTTTATGAAAACCAGATTCAGATAGCTATTAAACCATTAATTATAAGCATGTTTGTACTGAACAAAAGAATTTCTGCCAGAATGGAAGCTCAACAGTGTTTGCTGAAAACTACAACTAATAATTTTGTGATATCTGAAAGTAAAAGCTTACTTGAAAGTCTTCAGCAAAATCATAACATGATCTAACTATTTACAAGGCTCATCTAGTATTAGCACTCATAAATTTTAAAGACACCAAACAGATATAGAAAGATATAAAGCATACCACAATCAACACCTTCCATTACATAAATCAGGGGTCCTTGACCAGATCCATGATATAACTTTCCATTGGCCGAAAGAATAACATAATCTTTAGCAACTTTTCTAGCCCAACACATATCCTTAATGCAAATGGAATCATCAAGCGTGACCGAATATGAAGGCTTTTGCTCCTGTTCAATGACCATATATCAGATTATAAATTCTGCACAAGCATTCCAAAATCTGCCCAGATAAGTTATTCAAAATTCAGTTTCATAAACTTGCTTGGAGAAGCAATAACTAGTATATGTGCACCCAAAGAAAGAATGAGTACAAAAGTTACAAGCATTGCCTTCTTTGAAAAACGAAATTAAAAAGAGAGAAAGAAAGAAGGGGTGAGGGATCGCATAATATAACTGATTTATCCTATCCAAGTTAACTTGTTCTCCATTGTATAAAAAATAAATAAATAAAAGAATAAAAAAGGTGAAAGTTCCGTGGTACAAATAATTGGCAGTTGAACGTACTTAGTAAATTCAGATCACTTTCTTGTATAAAATATAATCTTTGCAATGAACTGTCTGGCAAAACTCATCTCATTTTTAAGATCTGATCACCCAAAAATATACTAATTACTACCTCATTTTCATATGACTGCTACCTTCCTGCTAACAGAAGACAAGTGATCTATGTGCTCATCATATTAATTTGTAGCAGGGGAATTGCCGAATATTGCATTTTAAGTAGCAATACGATTATGCACAGCAGACAATGAATTACCATGAAAGTTCATATGATAGAAAAAACCGTACCTTATGAAGCAATGCGCTAACAGCAAAAAAGTGGATATGGCTGTCCACAACAGCAGCAAGCAAGGATTCATCAGAAGACAGGGCCAATATAGAAACCTTTCCAATGCGAACATCCACAAGACTTAACTCCAGCACAGACGGGCCCGTTTGCTTCTCTTTTAGCTCCTCGGCGGATTCCATCACTTCCTTGGTCCTGGCAACACAGAACCCTAAACCCAAAAATATTACAAATATTATTCGCAATAAACAGGGGCTCGGTTCGGAGAGAGACGAAATGGGATGAAGTTACCCTGGGGGTGAGCTACAAAGAGGAGGCAAAAGCGTTCGGAGACGGCCAGGGCTTTGCAGGGCAGGCATTGGGGGTCGAATTCGAAGTTGTTGTCGGAATTGATAGGAACCGATTCTCCAATTTTCGAGAAGCGGTAATTTCTGGAACCGATTTCGTCTCCGTCAATCTCCTGGTCCAATTCGATGAGGGCACCGCCATCCTTCGTGAATTCAACTTGTGTAGGGGTTGCCATTGAGAGAAGAAGACGAACTATGATGTGAGGAGAGAGAGAGAGAGAGAGAGATACTGTGCTGTTGGGCGGGAAGGCTTAAGGCTACCCTAATACGCTAACTCTGTTTTACGGTCTGAGAGAGACTGGAATCGCCAGTATCCTGTTTTGATTTTTCCCACATTTAATCTTCAGGGTAATTTGCACTTTGCGCCCTGTAAATTACCCTATTAACCCTTTTTTGCCCTAAAGATTAATGAAGTAGCAATTTCATCCTGGAATCATGATTTTTGGCCGTTTAGACACGTTTTTTTTCAAAAAAAATGTTTATCAAATCGTATTTTCTATAGTATTTTTTTTTTAAATCAAACAATTTTGTATTTCAATAAAATAACTAAAAGTAATTATTTTAATTCAAATATTTTGATGAACAAAAATACAAGGGAACTAAAAAGGATTAAAAAAAAGAATTGAGATAAGTTTTATGCACTATATTTTCCCTAGCATTTACTTTTCCTTAGCGTTTTTTTTACACTATATTTGGAATAAGGATTTTTGTGAGAAAAAGTAGAAGAAAAATGAAAAGGATAAAAAATAAAAATATAGAGTACTATTATTTGAAGTAAAAAAATAAAAAAAAAAGTTTCATCCTATTTTTTCTTACCAAAATTTAAGAACCAAACGAAGGATTAATAACCAAACATAAGAAAACATTTTCTCTTGCCATTTTTTTTCTTTCCCTCGCCTAATTTGTACTCTTTTATAAAGTATTAGGTCTTTTAATAATTATTTGGTGTTTTTTCTTCTTCACACTTCTATCTTTCTTCTCTCTCCTCGCTCATCTCTTCTCTCTCGGTTTATTTTCTCTATATACTTTATAATAATGTAACTTAGTCTTATTTTAAATTAGCTTTCTCACTTATCGTAAATTTGTTAAAATGTTAATTTTTAAAATGTAAATTTGATATAGAAAAATTTATAAATATTTAATTTCATATTAAATACATAATTAAACTACATCTCATTTTAATTTTGTACACATATTGAATGTACTCAATACACTAATTCTTTTTATCAAACATAATGGTAGGTGACTCCAATAAATGATGGATAA
Source organism: Petrea volubilis (assembly GCA_026212405.1). Lineage (NCBI taxonomy): Eukaryota > Viridiplantae > Streptophyta > Magnoliopsida > Lamiales > Verbenaceae > Petrea > Petrea volubilis. The sequence goes on along the minus strand of CM047880.1, from coordinate 404,097 downwards.
ATAACTAAGATTATCACATTTTCTGTACCTAGTGAGAAACATATATATATATATATATATATATATATATTATACCTGCATCAATTAATTGATGAACTCATATGTTTGTGATAAATTCCCATTTATGTCCCTGTAAGTCATGCCAAACTCTCAAATAGTAAATTACACGATGAATTTACAGGAATAAAATTGTCAATAAAATCTAGTATGGCATGGTCATAATTCACAACAAAAGTCCTGGAAATGCCATACTTTGGTAACACACGGGCAAAACCTAACCATAAGCCTATGCTAAATTCATGTCTGTTTTAATTCCTAATTTCATCACAAGTACTCAAGAAATTCACACAGCCTTGTTTTTTTCTAAAAGAATGATCTTGTAAGGGAATGTTCTTTCCATGATATATATTTTATACAATATGATGCAATTCAACACGAATAATTTTTTGACCCAATGTTCGGGAAAATTAGATTGAGCTAAAACAAGATTTTGAGTATTAGGTTGAGTTGTAACAGCACTTTCTATGACATGATGCTTAGAAATTTTTATTTCTTCGTATTTAATAGCCCTTCTATTAGTAATATTATATATACTAATTGTTTCATTTAATGGTTTATTCGCCATTCTACATCGTGGGTCTAGTATGTGAAGTTGTTTATAATAAATCCTATAGCAAATGTATATAAGTAAAAGCATCTAGTGAATTAACACATGTCAATGATAACTGTAAACTAGGATAAACATTAAAATAAACTAGACCATGAGCTAAACTACATTGGATTAATGCTGTTAAATATTTCTTCCAATAAGGCTGCTATAAAGCTTTCTAATAATCCACCTAACGTGAGAGGCTTAAAAGCAATTTATACCAATCCTATATGAAAGACTTTATGAGTAGACTTGTAATGGTCTAAATTTCTATTATTTAATAACTTTACGATCATTTCATCGTTTTCTAAAATAATCATATATTCCGTAGTTTTAACTACTTGCTTTAACCTTAATTTTGCAAAATTATCTAATTAATATATCATTTTAGGTTCAACTTTTGAAATAGTCTATTTTTTAAAAAGATCTAAATTTTGAGGAATATCATAAAAAAAAAATATACATATCCTTATCAAATAATTGATTAACTCATATGTTTGTGATACATTCTCATGACATGAATACATATAAGTGTACGGTTAAACATGATTAAATGTGAGTCACATAAAAAATTTCAAGCAATTTAAAATACACTTTCCAGAATTTGCATCAACATTTTTAAATACATATCCTGACATTGTACCACGGAATGTTAAATTGATTTAGTTATATACTTTTATTTAGTCGCAATTGACATAAACCGGCCAATTATCATGACCTTACATAGAAAGTTATTGGTTAAACTATCACCAACGATCTAATAATACTTTTAAAAACTAATTTTAAATTAGAATAATATCTGCATTTAAAGGTAATCCCACAACTTGAAGGTTATATGGCATCCACCTTGCTATCGAGACAATATGTCACTGAAGAATAGTTTAAAATTTACCTGCATTTTTTTTTTGAAAAGTTTGAATTTAATCTCACAATGTTAAAGGTTATATGATATCTACCTTGCTATTAAGACAAGATGTCATTGGCGAATAATTTGAAATCTACATATATTTTTTTTGAAAAGCTTCAATTTTATTTTTTCTAAATCATAAAAATATCTTTAATATTTTATAAAAATTTGGCATTGTTCCCAAGTTAAAAATCATGGCACAAAAGTTGTTTTTTTTTTGTTATACAATCAACTCGAAAACACCCTATAAATATTATAAAAATTTGGCATCGTTCCCAAATAAAAAATTATGCCACAATAGTTGTATTATACAATCAACTCGAAATATTCTATAAAGGAAAATGTGAGAGAATAAGAGAGTTTGAATTCAATACTCAATGGTGCCAGGTAGAACACCCACCACCGAACTATACTTCTAGTGATATTATGATACGATAGTTGTAACGTTAAATGAGTACTAATATTTGTATCGAAAATTCTTATATTGATAGGATGTATGAGCTCTATACATGCACCATACGATCCAAATTAAATAACGTATTGTATATATTTTATAAAAAAATTAATATATATTACATAATTGAATTTAAATCACGTTGCACATAAACCCGGCCCAGAGAATGATTTCCGTATTTGTATTTGGGCATAAAGGAAGGGCATTTAAACAAAATAGCTGACATGTCATGGACCTCAAGGGATTGCGGGAGATCGGATAACGGAACTCACAGTCACAGCACAAGCCAAACCCAAATTTTCTAAACCTAGAATCCCAATTTCTCCTCAATTCCATTCCCAAAACCCTTAACAAAACCAAGAATTACTGTGCCAGCACCAGCCCAAGCACCACCACTGCCGCCGCGCCGATCCGCTTTGCTGGTTTTCTCCGGTGGTCCTTTTCCTCCCCATCAATTTCTTCATTTTGGATTGTAGCACCATAATTTGTACCTTAGGATTCTTGGTTGGAGTTGCGTTTAGAGAAAAATTGGAGGTTGCCCTTTTCATCTACTAGTATAGATGGAGGAGAATTCTGCCGGCGGAGGAGGAGGAGGCGGCGGCGGCGGCGGCGGAGGGGGGAATGATATAGAGCTGCTATGCAAGACGTTGCAGGTGGAGCACAAGCTATTCTACTTTGACCTCAAGGAGAATCCCCGAGGGCGCTACCTTAAGATCTCTGAGAAGACTTCGGCCACCAGGTCCACCATCATAGTACCCTCCAACGGCATCGCCTGGTTCCTCGATCTATTCAACTACTATGTCAATTCCGATGACCAAGATGTCTTTAGCAAAGAACTCCAGCTCGACACCAAGGCACCTCTCACACACCCACGCGCCACAATCCAATTTGCTTCACTTTTTTTTTTCTTTTGTTTTTTTGCCCCCCACCAACTTACCTTCTATCTTCTTTTTGGCTGCTTAATCTTTTGCTGATATCAACTTGCAGGTATTTTATTTTGACGTTGGTGAGAACAGAAGGGGACGCTTTCTCAAAGTTAGTTGCTCATTCTGCTTTTCTTTCTTGGCTTTACATTATTTGTCATTTTATCTACGAACATGTGCATAAATTATCAGCAACTATTGCTTGAAAGTTGAAACTTGCTGTTCTGTTTATTTATGGAGTATAATTAATAATTGCCCAATTTAATATTCCCGTGTACATGTGGATTTGAAGGTTATTGCATATTTTACCGTGGGAGTTTGTCGAATTCAAGTATATATTTTTATTCGCTTCAGGTGTTACAGGAGTCAATTTATTTGCAATCTATTTGCATTCTATAGATGGAGCTCAAAGCTGCCTAAATCTATAGAATGCATTCTATTTGCATTCACTTCAGGTGTAACAGGAGTCTATTTGCAATCTATAGATGGAGCTCAAAGCTGCCTAAATCAACCTAGTTAAATCAAATTGTATAGTATACTCATTTGCTGTTGTTTTGCCAATTGCAGTGAAATACTAAGGGCTTGGTTAGTTGTATTTGCATTCTCATATCATATTTCCACTGGAGAAAAGATAATTTTAATCCTTGTATTTGGGTGTGAAAAGGAAAATATAATTTCACGAGCAGCGTAGAAATATTTAAATTGTTAGACCTAAATAATATTTAAAATGTAATACACTAATAGTGTTAAGTTGTGTGTTACATTGATCTGTTGAGAATGATACTTATGTGTTAGTGGTGATTTAGAGGTGCCATTAATATATATATATATATATATATATATGTGTGTGTGTGTGTGTGTGTGTGTGTGTGTATATATGTATATATATATCTTTTTAAATATGTCAAGACAGTCAAATGATATTGCTGAGAATGAGACAACAATCATACTTTCAGTTGAAAAAGCAATTGAAATGAGAAAGAAAATAGAAAATGAAGACACGTGCAATCAAACCTTGAGTTCAGGTCTTCCCCCTCTTTATTTGGTTTGGTTCCATTAGGTGCCCTTTCTGCTGCCTCACTATGGCTCTTGATGAAGATGCCAATACTCCCACCTGGTTATGCTTAGTGATTAGTAAAAGGTGTCATTATAGTTCAGTCGGAAGCTTCCTCATTTCCACTATGTCTTAGGTATGGGGTTTGCCTACTGAATATTTCTGCTAGTGACAGTGTTTCATTGGATGTGAAATTGAATCATGAAAGTACTAGAAGTATCATGGTGGAAAGGTTGTTTGTGATGTGGACATTTAAAGGTGATGAGAGGTTCCTTAATGTTTAATACGAAAAAGGGACTGAAGTATGGTCCTTAGACCAATTGATGATAGATCAAAACCTCAAGAATTTAATAAATCTAAAACTTAAAAAGCTCAAGCGAGAGACAAATTCTCTAGATGATCCAATTCAATGTAGGATGACTAACCCCTTAAGCTATATATAAAAAAAATAAATGAAAGAGAATTATTGCCTAGACAATTGAGATTGGATAATTAAATGAAATTTTTGTAGTTGCTCAGGAAAAATCAGAAGAGAGTATTTAGAAACACTCAGATGTAATGACTACCGCAGTCTCTGATGGACTTTGGTAGTAACACTGTTACCCAAAATACATCCGTGATCTGGTTAGACATTCTTCTCTTTTGGGTGATGGAAATGGAAAATATTTTGCAGATGGAGTGATGTCATTGGATTGAGAGGATACAACCTTTTTTGTTTGGGATGAGCCATGATAATGCAAAGTTAAAGTTCTCGATGATGAGAGATGCATTGGTTCATGTCACAGCTACAGGTTAAGTGTGCTGTTAATTAGTAAAATGAGTGAAAATCGGAGAGGTGTGGGCAGCAATGATGTTGGTGGTGGAAATTATCGGGGAGAATGTCAGACTCACCAGTGGCATGGGCTTATATAGTTAGAAATTCATGTCGTACTCTCTTGCATATGGGCTCTTTCTTGTAATTATTTACTATTATTGCTATTTGACTAGTACATGGGTGCATTGGGTGATCATCAAGAGGTCAGTCTGAGAAGAAAAATGAATTTGACAAGTGCTAACATAGATTTGAGCTTTCCTGATTGTCGGGCCTTCTTACTACATTTTATCATATTCTTGTTTGCTTGCAGGTCTTTTGGGTTTTCAAAACATGCTACTTCATCTAGTAACAAGTTTCTTGGGTTGATAGCTGCTAATGTTCTTCTCACTTGTAAATATCTCTGCATTTGTCATATTAATGGTTTTATTCAAAGGTGTTCGCTTCATGCATTTATTTGTATATTTCTTCATTTACGTAGTCATCCCTATATCAAGTCGCTTGAGATCCGTAATTAACTAACTCACTTTTTGATAAATATTTATAAGTGCGAAATTTCATTCGACTGAAGCCATCACTGTTTGCTAACTTCTGTATGGTTGTATCTTTTAGAGCCATGATTCCACCTTTCGTTTCCTTATTGGAGAAAGATACATGTAGACCTTCTTTTGCTTTTGGGCCACTAGAGTAATGAATATAAGTGACCGAGAGCTTTCCAGGTTGAAATTCTGAGATGCATGTTATATAGTCTTACTATATCGTACTTGTGAACTAGGTAAAATTGATGTATCCTCTGGCATTTCTTATTTCAAATCTGTGAAAGGTGATCCTTTTGCTTGTTCGTCTGTAACTGCAGTAATTTTTATTCTTTTAACTAATTCGTCTGCCATTTTGCATGTCATTCTCTTTGCATTTTCTGTTCATGTGCTTGTGGATCAAAGGGTTAGGCTATTTATGACAGCGTATTTCTGAATTTGGTGACGTGTTTGGAGTAGACAAAGTACTATACGTGTGCATTCTTATGGAGAAAATCTTGTATCGGAAAGAGAAGAATCGTCTCTAAATGGTGGTTTTGGAAGGAGAAGAATAGTCTCTTTGCATGTGTTTAGGCCATGTCAATGTTATACGCTTTCAGTTTACTCTCATTTCTTATAAATTGCATCTCAAGCCTTTCTGGTTTGCTAATAGATTCGTGCATGCAGATTTCTGAAGCTTCTGTCAGCCGAAACCGCAGTACTATTATTGTCCCAGCAGGAACTGCTCGAGATGAAGGATGGGCAGCCTTTAGGAACATATTGGCTGAAATAAATGAAGCATCGGGGCTTTTCATCCTGCCCAATCAGGTAATTTTGATTCATTCTTTCCTGATCTAGCACTATTACTCTTTGAGGTGCCTCACAAACCAAAAACTTCATGTACTGCTTGTGTGTAAGCATCAGCAGAACGCAGAAGCCCCAGAACGCCTTGTTGGGCTTTCAGATGATGTGGGGGCTGGTTTTATATCCAGTCATAGTTCTCAACCTGCCTCCGCAGCCGACTTGAATGTTGACCGCTCTTCTGATCTGCCACCACCTGATGACCTAGGTAACTTTGGAGTCTCTAAAGTGATAAGAGCCGATCAAAAGAAATTCTTCTTCGATCTCGGGAGCAACAACAGAGGTCATTTCTTGAGAATATCCGAGGTGTGTTTCGGAAAATATACTGGATATAACTATATCTTGTGTGTGTGTTTGTGTTGAATCCTATGCTTTCCTAAAGTTTTAGGCAATTGCAGGTCACTGGCGCAGATCGCTCCTCCATTATTCTCCCGCTATCTGGCCTGAAGCAGTTCTATGAAATGGTGGGTCATTTTGTGGAGATCACAAAAGATCGAATCGAGGGGATGACCGGTGCGAGTGTTCGGACAGTAGACCCTCCTCAAAGGTGAACGCGGTTGAGTTTCTGGTTAACCACTCAACTCTATCATGTCAAAGTCGATTGCGATCTGTGGTGACATATGTTGTGGTTGATAAAGGGTGCATCGGTGTGCTGCTTGCCAAAGTGCTTTGCTTTATTCGTCCTTCGGTTACGTCTCAATAAGTCTGCTCTCTTATGAGTCAGAGATCATTTATGAAAGTTAATAAATAAATAAGCACCTTTTTTAGACAGTAGAAAGGCATCTCCTAATGGATCTCTTCTCTACATAGATTGAAGTGTTTTCTGATCGTTTATTGCCGAGAAATTGAAGTTCTTCTGTATATTCAACCATGAGGATTGGATATTGTGTTGTGTGCTTTGATAAGTATCAAAATTTCTCAACTTTGGTTTGTTGAATTTGCATTCTTTTGGGTGTTCCAAATTTTAGATGAACTTGGGACATGCTCTTCTTTAATTAACGAATACTTGGATACGTGTACATGGTGTTAGTTTAATTTTAAATTGTCTTTAAATAAGTATTAAATCCTGGAATCGTTGAATATTACAAGTTCACGCACAATCTAATAGATTTTTGAAACGTAATCAAGGCGAGTTGATATAGTGCTCGTTTGGGTGAGTTTTAAAAAGAATGTTTCTCGATTGGTGTTTTATATAATGGAGTGTGTGTGTGTATGTGTATTTTTTTTAAGTTAAACAATTTTGTTTTTGGATACCGTAACTAAAAGTGATTTAAAATATGTTTTTATTTGAAATTATTCTAAGTAGTTTCTTAAAAAAGTGTTTTTTGGCTTTTTTTTTTCTTGCTTCTGTTTTTTTTTTGTTTTTTTCTAAAAGTCAATCGAAACATATTTATTTTTGTTTTGAAATATTTTTTTTTTTTTCAAAAAATAAGTACTTTTCATCTAAAAGAAATCCAACCAAATAGTCTCATAATCGACGTTTGTTTTGAGCTTTGTACTTTAAATAAGAATTTTCAATGTAGTAACCTTTGAAATTGTAAAAATTATGAGAATACGTTTGAAATGAATTCGTAATAGGACTTGCATTTCAATTATGGCTACAGTTTTACTCAATCGTTCGCATGAGGCTCTAAAAGTCTGTTTTACAATGTTTACAAACACGATGAGCTAGTTAGAAGCTCTTCAAATACACTTCTGGCTTGTTTAAAGGCAAAAATAGATAATTAGAACACTAAATTTTACTATACACTCGCTTGATGACTTGATATGATGGTTATTCGAGCTTGTAGATCACTACTAATTTTATCAATAATTTATTAAAGAAAAAAAAACACCAATTTCTGTTTCTAAATCATTATCTATAGAGTTTTTGTTGCATATCTAGATTGAAATGTAATTGTTGGTGATTAAAATTCGTCCAATCAAAAATTGACAAGTATAAATCAAAATATTAAATATTAACTAAATTTTCTATTTATATTTTGGAATTTTCTAAATTTAATTCCAATATTAAATAGTTAATTGTAATTAATATTTTAGTATTTATTTTACTAGCGAATTAGAAACCGCCAAATGTCAAACATGAAGTGTCATGACCAATCAAATCAAGTTGTGCAGCCCAAAAGTCCAAAATCAATCAAACGGTGACAAGTAGCACATTTGGTTGCATGGGCCAATCAAATTATGACACTCAAATAATATTTTTCTCTTTAAAAAAATAATAATTTATATTAAAGAGATAAATACTGAAAACATTCAGGAGCAATCCAAACGACCCCATGCAAATGCCTACAAAAAGGGGTCATTTAGGGCTGAAAAAGGGAGACACCGAGACAAGAACACGATTTTTGTACGAGATCTCAAAATTTTCAAGTCTTCAAATCATAAGCGACCGCTACGATGATGTACTGCATCCACAAAGGCTCTTCTTCGTTTTCAAAGCGCAAGTGCTTTATGGCCTTTGATTTCAAAGCCGACCTTTTACTTCAAAATAAATCGTGAATTCCATCCTACAAATCTAGGAAGGAATCACATCATTCATTCAAGAACAAGCTTCAAGCCCTTGAAAACAAATTTGGAGAGAAGAATAAGGTGATTAGTAACGTTGGTTTCAACAAATTCGTAACGTTGGTTTCAACAAAAGGGACGACACTAACAAGACTGTCGAGGATGCCAGGAATCACTCCTCAACCAAAGCCAGAGTCTCTAAGTCTGATTCCTACCATGGTTCTAACCCTCCAAGCCCAACAACATCTGTTGGCAAAGCACTCCACTTTGCCGAAACAACCACTGTGGATGTGCAGTTGGCCCAGATGGCTCAGGCTATAGCAAAACTGCAAAGGACGATTGAGGATAAGGACTTTCAAATCACTCAACTTATGGATAGGTTGGAGCGTTCAAATACTGGGGAGCCTAGTCACATTTATTAGCCTACTCAAGTTCAAACTGCAAATGAAGGGCAAACTCAAGAAACATATCCAAAATACGAGCACATGCCAAGGTTTGAGCAATCAACCACCTTTGTTGCCACACTGTCGGTGCAGCAATTGCAAGATATGATTGCCAACACCATAAAAGTTCAGTATAGTGCCCCAGTATAGCATTATCCGGCGTACTCGAAGCCCTACACCAAACGCATCAACTCACTAAGGATGCCGATAGGCTACTAACCTCCAAAGTTTCAGCAGTTTGATGGAAAGGGCAACCCGAAGCAACATATCACGCATTTTGTAAAAACATACAACAATGTGGGAACCTATGGCGATCACCTGGTAAAGCAGTTTGTGCTTTCGCTGAAAGGAAATGCTTTTGATTGGTACGTTGATTTGGAGCCCGAGTCTGTCAACAGTTGGGACCAAATGGAGAGGGAATTCCTGAACTGCTTCTACAGCACATAGCGCACTGTAAGCATGATTGAGCTCACCAATACAAGAAAATGGAAGGATGAGCTGGTGGTGGACTACATCAACAGGTGCTTTGCGTTGAGCCTAAATTGCAAGGATAAGCTCTCGGAGATTTCTGCAGTGGAGATGTGTATCCAAGTAATGTATTGTGGGCTCCTATATATTTTCCAAGGAATCAAGCCTCACAACTTCGAAGAGCTAGCTACCCACGCCCATGATATGGAGCTCAGTATTGCCAATCATGGAGCTAACTTCCATGCGAGAGACTAGTGGAAGGAAAAGAGAAGTATAAAGAAGAATGATGAGTACAATGAGTCATCCGCCAAAGAGTCTATGCTTGTTAAAGCAACTCATGTCAAAATCCCTGTCGATAATGACAAAAGTGGAGGAAAGTTAGGAAATCAACACATCCTAAATGAAAGACGTCGGCTAACACTAAAAGAAATGCAAGAGAAAGAGTACCCGTTCTTAGATGCTAGTGTCTCCCACATATTTGATGAGCTGCTGGCAAGAAAGCTGATTCAGCTCCTGGAACCAAAGTGCCCCGAAGAAAGCATAAGGGTAAACGATCTGAAGTACTGCAAATATCATCAAGTCATCAGTCACCTTATAGAAAAATGCTTTGTGGTTAAGGACAAAATTATGGCACTAGCGAAGGATGATAATCTTTCATAGTGAAGATACTGCGGAGAAAAATAGTACAAGTGTTACAACTATTGCAAGTGCAAATAATGTCCTTGAAGTTAAGAAAAATGTTGTTTTGTTGCCAACACTCATGTAGGCATTGACGACAATCCAATTTGGGAGTTTTGACCCCAACATGGTTGAAAATATGTGTGTTGATGCAAACACCAAATCAATGGCAAAGCCTTCTACTAAAACTAATGATGGCGACGAGTGGACTCTGGTGACGCGCCAAAGCAAACAAATGCAACGTGCCAAGAAAATTCATCCGCCTTGGTCAAAAAATCTAACTCCAGTTAAGCGCAAGCACCGTGCGTTGGTGAAAAGCTCCAAAACTCAACATGTTGAATTAAAGAAATCATCAAGTAGTTGCAAGCGGGACCCTCTAACTTTAGCTGACTTCTTCACTAAGAGAAATTTTCAACCAAAATTGAAACAGTGCATGCTACCTCTAGTAAAGTTGAAGGCCAGAGTTCTTATTCTTCCTGCACTACCAAAATGCCTAATACCAATGAAGTCGAAGTCATCGTCAACTCTTGTTATGCAAGTACTGTGGAGATGCCGAGAACATGGCATGGCCGTGAAGTTATGAATGAGCTCAAAAAGTTCAACGAAGATGGCTTTATACAGCTAACAAACTTCAAGTGGAAGCCAACGCTCGTCCCAATTATGAAGGCAAATGGATCAATTAGATGGAGTCTTATCTTTCAAATGCCAAGAATTCCTGAGGATCATGAAATGGTTGTGCTACCTCAAGAAGAAGCGGGGGGCAAATAATCTTCATCTTCAAGTTGCAAACGCTCCTAGATATGAGCATAAATTGTCTTATGAAAAATAAATAAATAAATTCAAAGTCAGTCAAGTGTACTCCTTAACAAGATTATGAACTGTTAAATTCAAATACAATTGTACTCCTTAACATGAGTATAAACTGTTAAATTCAAATTCAAGTGTAATCCTTAACACGATTATAAACTGTCTACAAAATCAAGTTCCAAGTGATTGACTCCTTGACATGAGTATAAAAGGTCTGTAAACTGAGAAAAAGATTGCTTCTGACGCACAACCATCACCTGCATCATGCTCTTAACACACGAGCCTAAACTGATTCACACTCCTGAACCGCATGAGTATAAACTCTGTACGGTACCCACCAATGGTAATGCATGTGGTTAAACTGCTAACATACTCTACTGAAGGTATTGCATGTGGTTAAATATAAAATACTCCACCTAGTCCAAGGTGGCTAAGCAATGGATACTCCTGGCCCGCATGAGTATAAACTGTGAACGCCCTTCCCCCCAACCAAAAAGAATAAACAATTGAACTACGTAATGACTTGATCCCTTGATAGGGTATGTAGGCAGCCTAGGAAGCACGGACACGGCAAAAAATGTTTCGGTGCAGTGTCAGACACGTGTCGGACACGGACACGGCCACGGCCACGGCTCCGACACGGCAAAAACCGTGTCCGAAAATTAAAAAAAAAAAAAAATTCCGACACGGTGTCGGACACGACTGAAGGGCGTGTCCGACACGGCTAGGACACGGTTGGGGCTTGGATTCGACCCGTAAACTCTTGGCCCTCCTCAGAGCATCAACCTCCTTCAGCAAATCAAACTCAACGCCCTTTTTCTTCAACTCCTCCACGCACTTAGCCAACAGGGACAAGTCCTTTTTCTCTCTCTCTAACATCTTCTCCAGATGGGTCTCCACATCGGTCTTGTATCGGATTGCCCATATGAACCCGAGCGAGAATAGCAGAGAGCAGAAAGACGGGATCCATGATTTCTTGCAGAAACAGCCCGGCCCGTTCTCGTGCACGGCGGCGCTGAAGAGGAGGAGGAGGGCGGTGGAGTGGAAGACGAAGAAGAGGCAGTAGAGTTGGGTGAAAGAGGAGGAGATTGAGAAGAAGCAGCTTGAAGCTTTTAATGAAAAAAGTCAAAAGAACAAAGTGAAATTATGTAAAGTAGTGCGTAGTGCATTTGCAAGAACCAAGAAGCTAAGATTAGCCTTGGATTCCCAGAAAAAATGCCTTTGTTTTCAATTGGGGGTATCCATTAAAAAAACAAAAAGGATTTTTTTAAAAATTTTAAAAAATTTAGTAGAAATATTGAAAATAATAAATAATTTTTTTAATCTTTAAATTTTATAACTCAATTAAGAGGTGTTTGTTTTAATGATGAATATCATTATTTATCTTTCACATATTTTAATTTAATAAATTATAAATAGATAATATAATATAAAATATTTTTTAATAACCGTGTCAAAGCCGTGTCGTGTCCTAAAATTTTAAGATTTTCCGTGTCGCCGTGTCCGTGTCGTGTCGTGTCGTGTCCGTGTCCCCGTGTCCGTGTCCGTGTCCGTGCATCATAGTAGGCAGCTTGGTAATTATTCCAAGTTTAGTCATATATTTTCAATAAATATTGTTTATTCTTAATATTATCCTGATCAATCTGAGGTGATAAGTTTATAAGTGATTTATTGATTTATTTCATCAGTTCGATAATATCTCATTAAATACTTATGTTGAGCTATGGTGAAGAAACAAAAAAAGAGGCATATAGATTGCAGTGATGAGAATAAAAGAGAACCTGACTTTTATTGCATCTTGAATATTTTGATTACAAGAAGAAAGAAAAAAAAAAATTCATAGCTAAGTCAAAGTGTTCATAAAAACAAGTCAAAAGATGGCAAGTCCTTGCGAGACTCTTCAAGTAGAGCCTCCATTGTCTTTAAAGCCTCGACTTCTTTGGTGGACATACAAGGGGTGTTCTCAAGCTCCAAGATAGTCTCTTGCTGAATAGCTACATCTTTTTCAACTTTGTGAAGTGATGAACTTGTTGCTTCTTCCATTTTGCTCAGATCCACGAGCTGCTTCTTCAACTTTTCTTGTTGCTTGATAATTTTGAGAAGTTGAATCTTCAAGTCGTCCACCTCCTTAGCCATTTTGTGTTTTTCTGCCTCCGCTTCATCAAGATATTATTGTGCAAGTAAAAGGGATTTCTCATACATCTCCTGAGCCTCTCTCTGAGTGGAAGCTAGCTTAATTTTGGCAAATTTGGAAGCACCCTCGAAAAATTGATCCAGATGGCTCTCCAATGATGATGTATCATCCATGTGGTCCTTCATTTGATTGACTAGGCTGTGTACAATGGGCCTTACAGGGAAAAGTTCCTCAAGTGGAGTTTTCATGATCTTTTGGCAAATTCTATTCCAATAAAATTGAAGGAGGACTCGCTTAGCTTCACTCTTGATGACTCGGGGGCAAAATTCAAATACTGTAGGGGCTGGAATAGGCTAAGAGGGTGGTTGGAATTTTTTTTAGGCTTCTTAAAGATATTGGCTTCATTAAACACCTTATCTACCTCAACTGCAGGCTGTGCCACTCGTAATTGTTCCTTAGGACCCTTGCGATCCTTATTTATGGGGATAGCTTGCAAGTCATTTTCAATGGAACAAGGAGTGTTTACTTTAGATAGATCAAAAAAATTAACCTCATTCACCGAGCCAATGCTTCTTTTTTTACAAGTGCCAAGGGCTCCTTCGTCAAGCTCGGCAAACTGCAAAATAAATAAATAAACCAAAAAAAGGTGGGTTAAACAAAAAATTGAAGGAGGAAAAGAAGAAGATATAGGTAAATTTTTGTAAGTTTGTGTATAAATCCAGGTCAGCTATAGGCAATGAAGAACTCGGAATATCTACAAACACCTTTGGTTTCTTCATAAGTTGGCATTGACCGCTAGAATTCTCATTCGAGCAAGAAAGGGTTTAAATTACTTCGTTTCCCTCAATGGGGGCATCCGTCGAAGTATGCCCATGAGTTGAATCCTTGAGAAAAACCAATCGCCTCTTGGAAGTGGTTTTAGTAGGCTCTACAAAATTATTACCCTCCAAGATCTTTTCTTTTCCTTTCGTCGAAGGAGTAGGATTATGAGGAATTAATGTATTCATTGAAGCACTTCGAGTTGAGGATTGACCTTTTAGAGTAAGATTCTGTTCTTTCTTTAGCTTTGCTAGCTTTGAAGTTCCACCATTGTGTTTTCTTGAGCTAGGCCCTGCATCTTTGCAATCAACCTTGACAATGATCTTTCTACTTTTTGCCAGTGAAGCTTTCTGGCACCCATCCCACCACTCAGTGTATTCTTTTGTGGCTAACAAAAGAGAAGAAGTGTCTCCCGGCGTAATAAACCTTGAGGATTTGTTTAATCAAGTACAGGATTGCCAAAGTTCGACAAGTTTACTCAAGTCACACAATAAAATTTCCTTTTCAGAATACCAGGGATATGTTGACAAAAGCCAAATTGCTGACTGAAACGATGTGGATTGTAAGCCTCGACAATGTATTCGGCTCTACATCTAAGGGTCGGACAAAAGCATTGTCGACTGAAATGATGTGGATTGCTCAAGTAACTAGATTGCAGGGTTACAAAAATATCTCGAAAAGTATCAGATCTGCGTGCACCATCTAACACTGTTGACCGTTTCGATTGATACCAATGAAGATTGTGAAGTGTGGAAGGATTGATGTTATGGAACAAGTCTCGCTCTTCGGTGAGGTCAAAATACTTAGCCATATTCTCTCTCGCATACCGCACCATCTGAGCTTCTTTTAGATCTATATCGGTAGTCAAATGCGTGCCAAGATAGTGTCCAGTCCAACCGTCTGTAGACTCGCTTGGATTTGTTGAAGCAGATATGTTCCTCAAGTCACGGTAGATGCTTCATAGTACATGTATGGCAAGAGAAAACGATCGCCGCATGCCATTCTACTAGCAACTTTAAAGACAGTGGTACGAATTCGATTCACTTTATGATGCGGTAGAATGAAACTGCAAAGCCAGCATGAAAAAAAAAGCAGTTAGGTAAATCTCTTCTTGGGCATCCCTCTCAATCTCTAGCATGGCGAAAGGCTCATTGAATTTTTCAACATGAGGCAAAGAAGATGCATCAACGATTCCAGAAGTGTTGTGAGTATCTTGAGGCAGGGCCCGCTTCTTTCTAGATGATCTCAAAGGAGATTCTTGATACTTGGTAGGTCCTTTAAACCAAAAGTTGATCCAGTTGGAGATAAGGACACCGTTGGCATTCTTGGAAAGCTTGTGATATGCCAAGAATAAGTACTTGCAACTCCATGGCAGAGAAGGACTGCGTGTAGCATCTCTAAGCATCTCTATAGTAGACGGGATGACCTTGTCGTAAAAATCTCCACGTATAGGTAAACCGTTCAATCCATGAAGATCCCACAAAGAAATAGACAACTCTTCGATTGCGGTGTGCAGAGTGTTCGTAGAAGGGCACTACATCTCAAGGAAGGCCTGAAGGACGGGCTTGTGGCAGATGTATGTGAAAAGTGAGGCATGAACGGCTGCACAGATCTTGGCATGGCGAAGGACATCCTCGTAGTAAGCTAGCACATGCTCTGTCCACTCCCAATAACCGGCGTGAAAAGATACCTCGCCAAACCTAGATGGTGGAATCCTCCAAGAGCCTCTGTTGGCGCTAAGATGATGGTTTGGAAGTGAAAACTCTGTGATGATAGCTTTGAAATCATGGAGTGAGGATTTTAAAAGGACTCTCGAACGAGGTGAATGACCAAAAAGTGGATCCATTACGTCCTTGACAACCTCTTCTGACCATTGGGAGAGACGTATAGACTTTCCAAAGGATGAAGATATACCAGGTTGAGTGCCAATTGCCGGCTCGTGGATCACCAACGAAGTGCTTTTGACTTTGAGACTATCCTTGTCGCTCCCAATGACAATACAAGGGAATGGTTATATGTGGTCTTCAATATACATCTTTCAGTGTTAGAGATTCCTATAAAAAACAAAAAGGGAAGTCAAAAGATATATATGTGTATGCATACGAAAACAAAGGGCGACAATCAAGCAAGTCTCATTCTTCAAAAGTAGTGGCTGATCCTGGAGATACTGCAGCTGAGGCGAGAAGTGTAAATAATCAAATTTGTGGGCTGTTCCCCTCCAATACCGAACCTGTAGGATAACCTCCACAAATTTTTCACTACGCAGATTCTCAATGCTCGAAGTCCCTTTTATAGGTTCTACCTTAGAATGGTTCGATTCGAGTTGGATTATAACTCTTCAAGTTCTTTAATTGGGTTCCATTAAGAAATCGCATCATGATGGAGTTTGTTAAACTTTAGAATCCTAAATCCTTCCATTGACAGACTTATTCTAGCAAATGCATTGATGGAGTTTGATTGCTGCACAAACGCTTCTGGTCAAAGTAGCTAATTTATAGTCGTAACTTAACCTAAAAGAGCCACATACTCCTAAACTTGGTAACTAATCCCATGAGGTGTTTAACTTTGGATAGGAGCCAAGAAGCCTTGATATGGCCTACCAAGGGAAAAAAAAAAAAAAAAGGGGATACCAAGGTAATGTACTCACCAGGTGTTTTAGAAAGCTCCGATTACTAACAAATTTGAGCACCGAAATAGCTTAAGGCAAAGGAGAAGGTCTTTACGATGTAATTATTTTTTCCAAAAAAAAAGAGAAAAAATTCAGCAAAATAAACGTGTAGAAAAAAAAATCTGCTGAAAAAAAAAAGAAAATAGAGTTTGGAGGGCAACGTTTAGAGCGTTATTTATCGTAAGTTGGTAAAGAATTCATTAAAACATGCGTCTAAGCCCTGATATTGTATATACTCTTAAGAGGAATTTTATCAAACACTTGGGATGCATAAGATAAAGAGAGCAGTGACGACATCAATTTGTGTGAGATCACCTGTGTGTTTTCTCAAACCAAATTCTCTCAAGGCTCTATTTCAAACTCACGAGTTCCAGGGGTATTTATCTACAATCGAGTGGCTGTTGTATATGTTGCAATTTGTCCCGTATAATTGTGAGATTGAGTCCTAATGGGATTTAACTACAATCAATTGTATTCTCAGAGAGTTGAATTTAACCCAAATGTCATCGTTTCGTTATTAGTTTGGAGAATAATATTGGACTCCCAATGAATTCATGGTCTAATCTTTGTATATTCTGAAGGACTCCCAATGAATTCAGGATTTAATCCTCAGATATTCTGGAACCAAAGTGAAAACAAAATAGGAGAAGTTGGGAAGAATGCCACTTGCTGCTTCCAATGCGTAGCTGCTGAGAGAAACCCCATGGAGTTAAAAGTCTATCATGATTAACCAAGTGCGGGCCCACATGAAACCTTGATTTAAAAACAAAAGGAAATTTGATGGAGCCAAAGGTACAGGCGTATTAATTTGACTTTGCAATAGTGCTCACATTTGGGTGATGATTGAGTGTGGCCGGTTACATGCAAACGAAGATAAGTTGATAAGTGGGGGCCACACTTATAAGAGAAAAAGAGTTAACACAAAAAAAAAAGAGGGAAATCAAGTACTTCAAGCCCCACTTCTTGCGCGTAAATTTTCGGCATGTTGTTCGGCGAATCTTGAAGTAGGGGGCATTTGTTGTCGATTAAAATTCGTTCAATCAAAAATTAACGAGCGTAATTTAAAATATTAAATATTAACTAAATTTTCTATTTACATTTTGAAATGTTCTAAATTTAATTTCAATATTAAATAGTTAATTGTAATTAATACTTTAGTATTTATTTTACTAGCGAATAAGAAGCCGCCAAATATCAAACATGAAGTGTCACAACCAATCAAATCAAGTCGTGCGGCCCGAAAGTCCAAAACCAATCAAACTATAACAAGTGACACATTTGGTTGCATGGGCCAATCAAATTATGATACTCAAATAGTATTTTTCTCTTTAAACAAAAATATAATAATTTATGTTAAAGAAATAAATACTGAAAACATTCAGGAGTAATCCAAACAACCCCATACAAATGCCTATAAAAGGGGGTCATTTGGGGCTGCAAAAGTGAGACGCCAAGACAAGAACACGATCTTCGTACGAGCTCTCAAAATTCTCAAGTCTTCAAATCGCAAGCTACCACTACGATGACGTATTACGTACACAAAGACTCTACTTCGTCTTTAAAGCACAAGTGCTTCAAGGCCTTCGATTTCAAAGCCGACCTTTGACTTCAAGGTAAATCATGACTTCCATCCCACAAATTTAGGAAGGAATCACATCATTTATCCGAGAACAAACTTCAAGCCATCGAAAACAAATTCGGAGAGAAGAATCAGGGGATTAATCTTCTAGGAGATTATTTTCCTTTCAAATTCTATCATTTCTTCAAAATTGAAATGTGTGTCACATATTTTTCTTGTCTTGTACTTGTTTGTTTTACAGATACGAAAATTTGTGTGAACAATAATCATCACTCATAATTAATCTACATGTAGTTTCGTCGGTATACATGTTAATTGGAACATTTTGTGATTTTTTTAGAACTAGAGAAATAGTAAGCACTTTATATCATATTTCCATTTGACAGTCATTTATATATATGTATATATATATTAATAAGCAATTAATCTCAAAAACTAAATTACTGAATAAATTAGCACTAGCCACACGTAGAAATCAGGATAAAGTATTTTTATTCATAAGATATATAAAAAAAAAATGATCAGTTGGGTACATAAATTGAGTGCTAATTGAAAAAGGAAAAAGAAGAGGAAAAAGTAGTAGCTAGCTAATAGGTGTGTATTATAGGTAGTGTACAGTTTATTTGTGTGGAGCGGGCTTGGGCAGGTCCTTGACAATACCGCAGAGTTGTTGAGTCTCAGGAAGGTTGTACTCATCCTTTGTAGAGGGTGTGGGTGAGCGAAGGCTGATGTAGAGTTGTTGTCCCAAATATGTCCTCTCCCACATGTCCGACCTGAGATTCCACATACCGGCATTGTCGAGCGTGGTCATCACTGCGGCCCATGAGTTGGGGTACACTTGAATGGTGTGCCTGCTAACTGCATCCAACAAGTTGTAGTTCTTTCTCTTCTCAGAGCTCCACTTCCCAGCCTCAATGGCCACAGCGAAGAAGGAGTGTCCGTCCAAATGATATGTTTGGATGGTCTTCTCGGCGTTCTCGAAGATGATCTCCACAAAGTTCCTGTATGTTGCATTCACCACGCTAGGTTCCATCACAGCCTGTCCCTTGCCTGCCGGCGGGTCGTCTTTTACGAGGTCGTATTTGAATACCTTGTCGGCCACCCCGAAGTGCTCGGCCAGCTTCAATGGGGTCTCCGCGTCCTTGTGGGAGACTCCGTTGATGGCGAACCTGAGCTTTCCGTCGATCATTGCGCGGCTGTTGGTGATCTTGATGGTGCGGGTGATGTTGATCTTTCCGTAGTGGTAAGATCCCTGTGGGTTGGGGCGGGCGGCGCTGGCTGTGAGGTTCCACCTAAAAGTGCGGAATTGGTTGATGGACCAAGCGATGCCGAGAGTGTTGGTTGGAGGTGCTGGTGGGAGCTCGGGAGATGCAGGGTCCTTGCCGCCATTGTAGCGAATTACAGCCACGGAAGATAGAATCTGCCGGAAGAACCTGCTGGAAACGGCAAAGTAGTAATCCTTGGGGGTTTGATCGGCTGTCACCAACACGGATACGCATTGGCCGACGTGAAGGTCGAGAGAGTCGTAGTTGTTTTGGACTGTGTGGGATCCCTCCATTTCGACCAATTTCATGGTGTGGCCCTGGATTCTGAAGTTGACGGAGAGCCTCATGCCGACGTTGCAAATCCTCAACCTATAAGTCTTGCCAGCGTCCATGGTGAAGAGGGGTTTGACGTCCTTGTCCTCGACCTTGTTGGACTTGCCATTGATATGGATGCCATCTGGCCTACCAATGGAGCGACCAGAATCAAGAATCTGTTTCAAGGCCTTGTGGCCCTTGTTGTACCAATCCCCAAGGAGGATGGAGTACTCATCGGCCGGCCAGTCAAATGGAATGGGGATCAACGGACGGCTGTGGACCTTGATCATCCCCATGCCGCCAGAGGCCCTATGGAGGCCGGTGGTGGGGAAGTAGAAGTAGCTCCCAATCTGGTCCTTCACCTGAAATTGATAGGTGTAATTCTGGCCAGGTTGAATCGGGCACATGGTCCCGGGGGTACCATCCTGCCAAGAATTCTTCCTCTGTTGGACCCCGGCCCAAGTGAAAAGCAAAGGCTCGTCCAACTGATTGAACACGTTCACCACGATGTTGTTGTTGGAGGTGCTGTTGATCTCTGGCCCCGGGAACTGACCGTTTATCAGAATGCCTTGTTGGGACACGCCGAGAGGAGCAATGTCGCCGTACGTCACCTTCCACTCAAATCTCAGGACAGGGTCTCCCGCCATCGTGCCCACCAACAGGCACATGAAGAACGGTAAGAACACCATCTTCCCATCGCGCCGCACCATACCTCTTTTGCTTTTTAGGCCAATTTTGAACTTTTTTTTTGTCTTTGTTTTTTTTTTTTTTGTTGTCTTTTTTATTGCCCAGAAGAAGAGGAAGTTGTGCTTCTTCTGGCTTAGAGATGTTTTTATTGCTGTCCTGCTATTTTCTCGCCGAGTGAATGCGTTTTTATAGAGGGTGATTTGCAAGGCTTGTGCCTCAAAATTACTGGTCTTTCTTGATTTACGCTTTCGTTACTGGTTCCCCTTGGACTTCGTTTCTTTTGTGCCTCATTTCTATTCTTTGTTCTTTTCGCTTAATCATTATTAATAAAAAATTATCTTATGATTTCTTAACATAAGCTACTTGTAGCTCTTTTCTCATGCCACATATACCCATAAAATAAATAAATAAAATATAAAAAACAGGAAAAAAAATTACATATTGCAGTACAAATCTTACCCCAAAAATTAAACATAATTGAGAAAATACATAAAAATATTAAAATGTAAATCATTAATACAGAAATACTAATTAGATAACTTAATTGATTATAACTAAAACATTCTAAGATATCTCAAAAATACAGAAATATTATTTTGGTTAAGTGTTAATTAATACGAATGATTAAATAAAGAGTAAATTACGTTAATAGAGAATAATTATAGTAAAGTAACTCGATGAAAATTGAAAAGCCCTATAATAGAGATAATTATAGCATTGAAACTCTTGTGTCTTTGAAAAGTAGCAAAATAAACCTTATGCTTCTTTAATTAATATAAACAATCTCTTAATTGTTTATAATATATATATATATATATATATATATATATATATATATATTAGATGAACAATTTACATCTATCCAGTTTATGCACCCGAAATCGTATGTGCTAACAACTACTGGCATCTGAAAGCAGAAACCTTGCAATTAAAAAAACAAATATATAAGTTGTGTGTAAAATATTACAAATTAATCCCTCTATATTCAAAAATTACAATTACTTCCTATTTCTAAAGAACTAATAGCTCCTTTATTATTGAGGGAAAGTTCTATTCATGCTAACTTCAGAAAATTGTTGACGGTATATGAGTGTCAACTGATGTGTGTTGACCTTGATTTTTTTCTTTGCTTTTGGGTTTGATTGTAAGATTTGTTTTTAACCCTTACTTTAATTAATAAATACTAAATATTTTATGTGTAATTATGTATAATTACGGCGCTACACTAAAAATGTTGTTTGCCGATGTTAAGTTTCGTCAGAAAATTTTCAGCATGCCATTGGAATAGTGATTTCCGACAGAAAAGCATGAAGTAGTGACCAAATCATTTTGTTGGAAAAATCACCGTTGAAACTATTTTCTGACGACTTATTCGTCAGTAAGTCATCGGTAAGTTCTTTGTGGTATTGATAGATTTTGAGGATTTTTTGACGAAATATCAACCAAAATTTTGTTAAAAATACATTTTTTAATAATTGAAATTATAAATTTTTTCATCACTTTTCTGATGAATGGAGGATCAAAACTACCTTACAAAAATTACTTATATTCAAAAACTTCAACAAAATGTCAACGATTCATTCTGTCGGATTTTTTTGGTATTTTTAAATATAACCCTTTTGCCCCAGACGGGAGTCGAACCTGAATCTGCATTATGGCAGTCACATGCGCCTCCAAAGAGCTGCACCACATGCGCACGAACAAACACGTTTTTGCAAAAGCAGGGGTTTGAGCCTGCACTGATAAGTCCGTAATTCTACTTGTTTTTTATATTTATTTTGTCGGACTTATCATGTATTTTTCTCTATTTGAGCCTTATTATGCCTAAATTTGAGTTAAATTGTTGTTTTGTAGGTGAGATGGAAAAAATACCATCAAGGACACGAAAAGTGGAAGTCAAGATTTGGGCACTTAACACAAGATATTTTGGGTATCAACCCAATTCAAGCCATTCAAAGAAGAAAAGAGTTTGTACGAATGAGTACATACGCAAAATATTTCAAGTATGTACCCAATTTCAGTCATCGGGGAGATAAACGAATCAGTAATGAGGAACAACCGAACGAGGGAAGCTTACATCTGAAATTTCCACCGAATAAGTTTATTTCTTCTCCTTTTATGGATTCTTTTCCAGATTTTGTTCTTATTTCTAATTTCATTATGAACTAATTTAATTGCTAAGTGTAAGGATGGTGTAGTTCACCTTTTTCACTATTCTATGAAATCCCATGATTTTGAATCTATTTTCGTATATTTTTGCGTGATTCTTGTTTAATGCTTTAATGTTTGATTAGGGTTTGATCACCCATAATCAATGGATTTGAGAATCGTTAATGAGGTCCAGAGACGATTCACGATTGTAGCTCTACTTAGACAAGATCAACATGGTATTAAAGTTGCATGAGAATGAATTTAATATTGATTGAGCCTTAAGGTGGTGATTAAAATTTATACAAATATTTTCTAAAGTTTGGATTAATTAAATGAGAATTGGTTAGTCTTATGTTTAGAAGGGATTGTATGAGTTAACTCCACAATACTCGCGAGAGATTGTGGATATATTTGTTCCTAGCTTTACACAACCACGAAACCATTCAACTTAGGGATTGGATTAGAATAGGAATTTAGGTGAATGAAACCACCATACACTTGCATTTTTCGCTTTGGGTATTTTGTTATTATTGTTATTCGTGAGCTGTTTTTAATTTGAATTAGCTTTTATATAGAAAAACCAACCACCCCTCAAATTTGATCAATTTAGCTAAAAAGAACGAGTCATTTTCACGGGCCAAATCACAATCCTAGTGGGATTCAACACTCTATTCACTTTGGATTACTTGTACGACTGCATGCACTTGTGCAGCCCCAACAAGTTTTTGGCACCGTTGCTGGGGATTGACGCATTTGATTGTGATACTAGCTTGTGTGTTTAGACTAAATTTCTTTCTTTGTATTTAGTTATTTATTGTTATTATTGCTGCTGAGTTTGTCTTCCTTCTTGTGTAGGTATTTTTTGGAGTATGATCACGACCTGAACTATTGCCTTGAAATCGAAAAAAAACCAACAGAAGTAGGAATGTAGTGAGAAGAGCTAAAATAGCTCAAAGCCGACAACCAAAACAATGGGGTTAACGGTGGCAATGATTAAGATACACCGCCAGGTGGTTAAGTAGATGCAAGAATTTGCGGGACTTCATTGCACCCTAAACTGAAGGAGCTAGAACCACTACACGAAAATACTCATTTTTCGGGGGAAAAATTCCGGCGGATTATTTCCGACGGAATTTTTCCCCGAAAAAATTAAAAAAAAAAATTTAAAAATTCGGGGGAATTCCGGGGGAATTTTTTCCCCCAAAAAATTCAAAAATAAAAAATTAAAAAAATCTGGGGGAATTCCGGTTGAATTTTTCCCCAAAAAATATAAAAATAAAAAATAAAAAAATTCGGGGGAATTTCGACGGAATTTTTCCCCCAAAAAATTCCAAAAAAAATTAAAAAAAATCTGGGGGAATTCTAGCGGAATTTTCCCTTGGAAAATTCAAAAAAAAGTTAAAAAACAAAAGCTGATGGAATTCCGGTGGAAATTTCAGCCGGAATTTTTTTTTTAAAATTTCAGTCGACTTATATCTTTATTTTAAACTACAAAATATTAATACAATTTTGAACATAGCTTAATAGTTTAGTTATAACTCTCCATCTTCAAGGTCTAAGGTTCAAACCCCCTTGGATGCAAAAAGTAATTTTATTTTTTTAATATGAAAATTCGGGGGAATATTCCGGCGGGTGGAACTCCGGCGGAATTATTCTGTCGGACTATTTTTTTTTTTCTAAAATTTCGGTAAATTAAATATTAATTTTTGGTTGCAAAATGTTTAAACAAAATTAAACATACTCTAATGGTAATGCTACAACTATTTTATCCTAAAAGTCAAAGGTTCAAATTTATTTGGATGGAAAAATAATTTTAATTTTTTAAAATTCCTTTTTGCAAAATTGTATGTGTAAGTATTTATAATATATTTATTAATTTTAATTTTAACTATTATTATTTATAATATGTCTTACTTATTTATAATATATTTATTGATTATACGGTACAATATAAATACATTGAAAATCTTTTAGTTTTTTTAAAGGAAATAAAATTACCAATTTTATGTAGTATATAAAAGCAGATAATAATAATAATAATAATAATAATAATAATAATAATAATAATAATAATCAATAAATAAACTTGGAGGTAGTTTAGTGACAATGTATTACATTTTAAATAAGAACATAAATAAGTTAACAAATAAGAATATGTAATAGTTATAAATAATATTTAAAAAAAAATTAAAACAAGTTAACAAAATAAAAATATGTAACAAGTATAAAACAAAATAATATATTAATAAAT
This sequence comes from Petrea volubilis, assembly GCA_026212405.1. NCBI lineage: Eukaryota > Viridiplantae > Streptophyta > Magnoliopsida > Lamiales > Verbenaceae > Petrea > Petrea volubilis. The sequence goes on along the minus strand of CM047880.1, from coordinate 379,150 downwards.
TAAAATAAGAATAATCAAACGAATATGTAATAAGTATATATAAAAAAAAATAACGTAAGTTGTTGCAATAGCCTAGCGGTTGAAAGCTTTACAAACAAGCTTGAGATCACGAGTTCAAATCCCTTCAATTACAAAAATTTGTATATTTTGGGGATACTATTCCTGTGGTGATGGCGGCGGCTGCGGTGGGCCCGACTGACAGTGGACGGCGACGGCGGCGGTGGGTGTCCTGCTGGCGGCAACGGCTGCTGTGGTGGCGGTGGTCTGGAAGAAATCGACGGCGGCAACAGGAGCAACGGCGGCGGTGGCGAAGACAAGCACGCGGCCTGCTAGCGGGAGTTGCCGGCGGTCCGGTGGAAATTTTGGCCGGATTCCTGCCGGTGGTTGAGTCCGGCGGAAATTTCTGCCGAATTTTCTCCAGTGGTCGAGTCCGGCGGAAATTTTTGCTGGTGGTCCATTCGGTGGAATATTTTGATAGAAAATTTTCATCGGATTTCCTCCGGTGGTCAGGTCTGGCCGAATATTCTGCCGGATTTTTCCCGAAAAATGGCAATCCGGCGCATTTTTTTCCAGTGGACCCATTTTCGCTGGATTTCCTCTGGCTTTCGTCCGGAATTTGGATTTTACGGCAGAAATTTTGCCGGATTTCCGCCGGATTTATGTCAGAAATGCATGTTTTCCTGTAGTGAAGGGGGATACAAAGGCCGGCTATTGAGGCGAAGAATTTCGAGATTAAATTGGCCCTATTAAACACGGTGACCAATAATGTGCAATTCAATGACTTGCCGAATGAAGGCTCTCACCAGCATCTAGATAACTTTCTAGAGCTATGTGACACCATAAAATCAACAGAGCATCAGATGACACAATAAGACTAAGGATTTTTCCTTTTTTTTTTGAGGGATAAAGCCAAAATCTGTCTCAATTTGGTGCCTAGTGGATCTATTACAAACTGGGATCAACTATCACATGCATTCCTAACGAAGTACTTTCCACCTGCCAAAACTGCTAAGCTGATAAATGATATTTCCACTTTTTTCCAAAATGGGTGGGAGTCATTATACGAGGCTTGAGAGAAGTATAAGGAGCTGTTAAGGAGGTATCCCCACCATAGACTATCCAAATGGATGGTGGTGCAGACGTTTTACAACGGGTTGGGAGCCCACAAAAAGAGTACGATTGATTGAGCCATGAGAGGTTCCTTGGTTACCAAGATTGTGGAAGATGCCTACAACCTAATTGAGGAGATAGCGATTAATAACTATCAATGGTCGGTGAAATTGTGTTAATTGGACATTTGTCCAAATTTAATTGAATTAATATGATATTTTTCCCAATATGACTGAGTTAATTACACGTTTTCTTCAATTATTTGTGGGTGTGTGTGTCTATATATATAAACACAACTGCTATATATATATATTTGAATTAAATGTTAATAATTGTAAAAATAATTAATTACTATCTATTAATCTCTATGTATGTTTATCATGATGATTATACCAAATGTTATTTTAGTAATTGCCATATTTTCTTATCTATTTTTTTTTATTGTAACTAAACAATAATTTTGATTTTCCTATGAAATTTTTGATTGAAAAATAAAAATAATAATACTCAAATAAAAAAAAATTTCAGTGGAATTTTCATTGGCAATGCATCTCCAATGAGATTAAGAGATTTTGACAAATGTAATTGTCTATATTTTGTCGAAAAAGAATAAAATTAAAAATGAAAAACCGTAGTAATATTTTCTGATGGTAATATCGTCGAAAATCTCTCACAAAGTTTAAGGAAAAAATATAAAATATCAACATATTTTCGACGAAAAGTAATCATCGATAATCAGTCGATAAACAAAAGAAATATGATAAATAATTTTTTGAAGATTTTTTCCATTGAAAAGGATATGGAAAATGTTGGAAAAAAATAAAGAGAAGAAATTATTTTCTGACGGTTATGTTTTGTCAGAAAGATTGTCAAAAACTAGCAGAAATTATTTTTCGACGGTTATGTTTTGTCGGAAGATTATCAAAAACTAGTGCGCTCTTGTTCCCGCCTTGATCTGTGTGTTTACTGACATATTTTTAACTAAATATATGTCGGAAATCTTTTTATTGAGTGCGTTGCTATTGCGACGCTAAATCATCGATAAGTGGTCTGTAAAATTGAACGTTTTTTGATGAAATCTTTCGTCGATAATTCCTTCGACAAATAGCATTTTTCTTGTAGTGTGGATCGATTGTTGTTAAGTTATGTGTGAAAGAATTTTATGGATGTAGGGGGTTAAGTATAAGGTTTAAAAACTATCAAGGTGGTCATTATTATTTAGAAACAATTGACAAGGGGAATTGGTCTAATTTTTTATTTTCCACCCCCTCCAAATGCTGAACTTAACTAGGCACATGATGATTGCTATTAAACATTTGATGGAAGGACTCAAATTGATAACTTTTTCTGAGATATAAGACTAAATGTGGCATAATCCAATCGAATGGGACCAAAATTGAAAAGAGCCCAATTGATGTAGGGCAAGAAGTTGGTTAATTTTAGCATTTCATGGACCAACAAAAGTTCATGAAGAAGTAATTTAATTTTATTTAGTTTTAATATTTTTTATAGGTGTCTTTCAACCCAATATTTTACTTTCGGGCCAATTTTAGTATTTTTCTATTTTATTTAGGAAATAGTCTTGTCCTATTTTAATTAGGATTAGTGTTTTAACTATTTAAATACTTGTTACACTCTTATGGGTTAGATAACTCATATTGAATAAACTACGTTTTGTTTCCTTTATTCCAATTTCACTCAAACTCTTGAAACTTTGAAGACGAGTTCTTCAAAACTCTTCAAAATTCATTAACTTCTGCTCCGTCAAGTGGTAATCAGAGCCGCGGTGTGCTTGGGACAAGGTGGCCAACAACGATGATGGTAGCGACCGTGTTGTAGTCGATGAACTCAGGACGGCTTTTTCGACAAGAGATACATCAATATTTTCAAGAGTTAACTCATGACGTAACTTATGAAATAAATCATTCGATTCAAGATCTGAATATGATGCTCTTGGACTAATTGATGCAAACAGGAACGTGAACTGTGGATGGGCTCGCTATATGTGGTGTTGTGCCACCAGTCCAGCTCGCTATAGGTGGCGATCCCGCAATGTTAAAAGGGGCTAATCTCTCTGTTGTGAGTGAAAGTGTTGATGAAGATGAGTTTGGGGAGGTTATTCAAGAACCCCCTCGTGCTGGTTTTCATCTTGGTGGTAGACGAGACAATTATGATGCTCCAGATTTTTACCTTAAAATTGATCCCTCAAATTTTGACAACGGATTAAATTTATTTTTCGTCCTATATGTTAACTGTGATGGCATTGTCAGTCCTGTAATTTTGTACTTTAGATTTTTAGTCCTGTAATTAAAATTTTCGCGCAATTAAAGTCCTTTTTCTTCGAAAATCGTAATTGTAACCGGAAAAAGTCACGTGACGAGCACGTGAGCAATTTTCCGGCCAATTTAATGACATGGATGCCACGTAGGCCGCCACTAGACTGCCACATTAGTTGCTCCATATTTCTTTAAAGAAAAAAAATACCAAGTCATTTATTTACTCCTACAATTTAATTTAATTTTTTAATTAAAAAAATAAGCCCCAATAAATCATCTTCTTCCACCAAAACCCTAGCCCACCCCACCATTACCACCACCCAGCCGCCGCCTCCACCCCTACCCTCTCCTCCGCCGCTCTCTCTCTCTCTCTCTCTCTCTCTCTCTGGCCCCCTCTCCACCAAAACCCTAGCCCACCCCACCATTACCACCACCCCTCTCCGCCGCTCTCTCTCTCTCGCCTCCCTATCCGCCGCTCTCTCTCTCGCCACCCATTTCATCAGATCTCTTGTCGTCTCCCTCGAAATTGCCGCCATAGAGATGGATCTGGTCCTCCACCCCAGAGATTCGGCGAAGAGGGCTTCCTGTGTGGGCGTGGTGGTGATGGAGATGGCTGCGTGCGTGATAGTGGTGGGGTGATGACGAAGAGGGCTACACGCGTGGTGGTGGTGGTGGCGGCGGACTGCAGTGGGGCAGCGGCGAGAGGCCGAGATCGAGTGCTTGCGTCGTGTGGTGGACGGCGGTGGAGAGGGGGAGAGAGAGGCAGCTGAGAGGGGGGAGGAGGGGGGGGGGGAGAGAGAGAGAGAGAACAGAGACTAAGGAGGGGTGGGGGTGGCCACGCGGTGGTGGTGGAGGAAGGAGTTGGTGGCGGCGGCTGGGTGGTGGTGGTAGTGGTAGTGGTGGTGGTGGTGGGGTGGGCTTGTTTTGTTGGAAGAAGATGATGGGTTTTGTTTAATAATAAAATAAAAAAATTAAATTGTAATCCAAATTCTATTTATTTTTCCAAAATTAGGTTAATATATTTTTATCTTTCAGAATAAAATGTGGCCAATTGGGTCTTCATACGTGGCGCTACATGGCATCCATGTCATTAAATTGGCCGGAAAATTGCTCACGTGCTCGTCACGTGACTTTTTCCGGTTACAATTACGATTTTCGAAGAAAAAGGACTTTAATTGCGCGAAAATTTTAATTATAGGACTAAAAATCTAAAGTACAAAATTACAGGACTGACAATGCCATCACAGTTAACATACAGGACGAAAAATGCTGGGATTGTGAAACTAACGATGATTCACTTTGAGAGCGAGGCAAAGGGCGCAATCCACTGCCCAAAGAACTTGATGTCAGGGAGCTCAAGGATGAGGCCAAGTTCCTCAAAGCCTGTGGAACTTTACTTGAGACTCCTATTGAAATTCGAAAAGCCTCATGGGAAGATACATCAACTCAATAGAAGAAAAGTCTTCGAATTTCAATTCCTGGCTTTCTAATGCATCCATTGAGAAATTGAAACTGGGGAAGCAGCCTGTCAAATCTCCAACACTTGTCAAAACTTGTGAAGAATGGGGCACTGGAGAAAGTTCTTTGGTGGACACTCCCAGCAGCCGCATGATTGGACGTAGTACCAGAAGAGATTCTAGAAGTTCCAGTAAAAGAGATTCTATAAGTCCCAGCAGCAAGATGGTCGCAACGGACTGGAATACTGAAGAAGAAACGTCCTGTATTTCTCCTAAATGGTGGGATGGAAATGGGATTCCTAATTCAACTACCAAGTACAAGAAGAATAAGAAATATGGTCCTTGCCGTGCAGCAAAGAAGATCAATACCAATGCATATGTGGTGGATTTACCAAGAGATTTGAATATTCCTTCTATTTTTAATATTTCTGATTTGCTCAAATATGATCCGCCTGATGACCCACTTTTCGATTTGTTTAAATATCATCCGCCGGATGAAGCACTCTATTCGAAGCATAATTTGAGGTCGAGTTCTTTTTCAGCGGGGGAGTTTGATGTAGGACGAGAAGCTGGTTAATTTTAGGGTTTTATGGACCAACAAAATTTCATGAAGAAATAATTTAATTTTAATAAGTTTTAATATTTTCTATAGGTGTTTTTCAACCAAATATGTTACTTTCGGGCCAAGTTTAGTATTTTTCTATTTTATTTAGGAAATAGTCTTGTCCTATTTCAATTAGGATTGAGGTTTTAAGTATTTGAATACTTGTTACGCTCTTATTGGTTAGATAACTTATATAAAATAAATTACGTTTTGCTTTCTTTATTCCAATTTCTCTCACGCTCTTTAAACTTTGAAGACGAGAGCAACTAGCTACATTTACATAATGAAATGGTGGCACATGCAATAATGAAGACCCTTGAATAGAATAAAACATGCTTGGATTGCATCCATCAACTTGACATTCTTAAGTATAATATCAAGTGAGAAACATAAGTGATTTAGAACCCATTTTGATGAGTTTTTTTTTTAGAGGAGAAGCACTTATTTTTTTTATTTATAAGAAGCATTTCAAAGTAAAAAATTGTGTTTGAATGAGTTTTTTTAAAAAACAAAGAAAAGAAGTCAGAAAAAAAGCCTAAAAGGGCTTTTGGAAGAAACTATTTAAAGTAGCTTCAAATAAAAACCAATTTTAAAGTATTTTTAATTATTATATCCAAACACAAAATTACTTAACTTAAAAAAAATATTCTATAGTAAAATGCACCACTCGAGAAGTACTTTTTTTTTAAATTTTTTTTTTAAAAATCCATCCAAATTAGATTAAGATAATATACATACGATTAAAATTTTTCACTTTGGGTTGTGTATATTGTGACTATAAATTATTAATAGACCATCACGTCACAATTATTTGGTCCCCTAATAACAGATAATCCACTTCTATCTTTAAGTATAAAAAGGATCACAGGGGGCGTAGAAATTCGATAGTATACTTCTTTCACAGTATTGAACAATTAATTATTTTATACGATTCGAGACAATTATATGATTCAAATTCATATATGGGCCATTTTATTTATTCTACAATATTTAATTCTAACCTATACGAATTATATATGTTCTCTCATAATTCTTGATATGCACTTTTATCTTTTTAATTATAGCAAACTTTGTAAAACTTTCATTTTTGTAAAAGGCATATCTACATATGTATTGGACTATTTTGGATAATATTTAATGATTTTCGATACTTTTTGTATATCGACCATTAATAACACTACTAAAAAAACTGTTTTTAGTGACCGAATTTTGTGACCGAACTCATTCCGTCTCAAAAAAGGGAGAGTTGTGACCGCTTTTGTGACCGATTTTAGAAAAGAATGAAAATATTTTCGTGACTGCCAAATCGGTCACAAAAATGCAAATTTCGGTCACAAAAGACCTATTTTAATTGCGGGAAATTGTGACGGAAAAATCGGTCACAAAAACCAATCTTATTTGAGTAAATTGTGACCGAAAAATCGGTTACAAAAACCTATCATATTTGAGGCGAATTTGTGACCGAAAAATTGATCACAAAATCCTATCTTCTTATGCGAAATTGTGATCGATTTTTCGGTCACAAAAACCAATCATATTTGAGGCGAATTTGTGACCGAAAAATCGGTCACAAAACCCTATCATATTTGAGGCAAATTTGTGAATCCTATCTTCTTATGCGAAATTGTGACCGATTTTTCGGTCACAAAAACCTATCATATTTGAGGTGAATTTGTGACCGAAAAATCGGTCACAAAAACCTATCATTATTTGAGGCGAATTTGTAACCGAAAAATTGGTCACAAAATCCTATCTTTTTATGCGAAATTGTGACCGATTTTTCAGTCACAAAAACCTATCATATTTGAGGCGAATTTGTGACCGAAAAATCGATCACAAAATCCTATCATATTTGAGGCGAATTTGTGACCGAAAAATTGGTCACAAAATCCTATCATATTTGAGGCGAATTTGTGACCGAAAAATCGGTCACAAAATTCTATCTTCTTATGCGAAATTGTGACTGATTTTTCGGTCACAAAAACCTATCATGTTTGAGGCGAATTTGTGACCGAAAAAATCGGTCACAAAATCCTATATTCTTTAAGTAGAATTGTGACCGAAAAATCGGTCACAAAAATTTATCCTTGTTAAGTGAAATTGTGACCGGAAAATCGGTCACAAAAACCTATCATATTTGAGGCAAATTTGTGACCGAAAAATCAGACACAAAATCCTATCTTAATTATTAATCATTATTAATTTAAGGCCCTATCTTTTTTTTTTGTTTTGAGAAGTACCGTCTAACATGAACATTAATAAAAATACGATAGCAATAAATCATGTATTATTTGTTGAGATTATTGATACAAATTTTCAGTTTTTTAATTTATGATTTTGTTTTGCATTAAGTAAAATGCAATCTATATATATATGTATGTATGTATGTATGTATGTATGTATTGTATATGACAGAGAAACTGCTACAAAAGTTATTGGATCACTTTTGTTCAAATTTTACTAGTGAAACTTTTGCAGGTCATAATTTTTCTAACTTTTGTTTGTTTTTTCAAAAAGTTCATCCAAACACAATTTTTTTGGTTTGAAGTGTTTTTTTGTCAAAAAATAAGTCCTTATTTGAAAAAATTCCATCCAAATAGGCTCTTATTCGAGCAGAGGCAACGGCTACATATTAATTAATTATATCAATACATTCTAATTAAGAACAAATTATTACATTAATCATTATTAATTTTCAAATACAGATAAACATTAATTTAAGCAAATTGATTGAATTGGAAAAATGAGTAATGGTTCAATTAAATTAAGAAACCGAATAATTAGTCGAACCTAGATGTGGAATTGAGTTTGGTTTCAGTTGAAAATTTAAAAACTTTCCACAAAACACAAAATTCAAATAAGATGTTTCTCTAAATATCTTCCCTCAAACTAAAAATATGAAAATATTTCTCTAAAGTTTGGTTTCGTGATAATTCACAAATAAGAATTTATGCAGAAATAAAACAAAATTTTTGATAAAGTCAAGATAAATATTGTAGAGTTAGTAAAACTACTAAATTTACAAAAATTAATAAAATTTTAATGAAATTTATTTAGATAATTTAAAATTTGAATATCGCACAAATATAATTTAAATATAAGAAAACTCAATTAATGCACAAAGAGCATAAGTGGTGTAGTGGTTTGAAACCTTCACCTTAATCTAGAGGTCAAAGGTTCAAACCACATCAAGTGCAAGAGGAAATATTTCTTCCGTGCTCAACATGTGGGGTCCTAGGGGGGTGGGGCTGGGGTCGGTGTGGGTCCAGGGGCTGGGCGGGGGCGGGGGTGGGTGTGACCGAAATTTCGGTCACTATTTATTTCAAACCACATCAAGTGCAAGAGGAAATATTTCTTCCATGCTCAACATGTGGGGTCCTAGGGGGGTGGGGCTGGGGTCGGTGTGGGTCCAGGGGCTGGGCAGGGGCGGGGGTGGGTGTGATCAAAATTTCGATCACAAAATAGTCGGTCACAGCTTTAGTCACAAAAAAACTGTGACCAAGGTTTTCGTGACCGATTTAAGCCAAAATCGGTCACAAAAAACAGTTTTTCTAGTAGTGTAATATAAGTGGCTTAACTTATTAAAAAATAATTAGATCTTCGTAAAAAATGAATTCAAATAAAAAAGGTACAAAAGTGACATAAATTTAATTAAAATATACAGTTATACATTATTATATTTTTACTGATATTTTTTAATATATATATATATATATATATTTTTTTTTAAAAACCTTGAAACTATCAAAGTAAGTTCATATGTGGATAGTCTTATTTAGTTTTATTTTGTGATGATGAAATTCAAATGCTTTTCGTATGAATATAAATAATTATATTTATGATTCATATTTATCCGAAAGAGTCTAACAATTATCAAATATTTAAAATAAGATGGATTAAAAATTAATTCAAATAAAATAGCAACATAATACTTTTTTTTTACAATATTTATCATTTAATTTAATGATAATTAAAATTTTGATTCTACATAAATTTTAAATTTTTTTTTTGCCTCAACTATACCAAAATTAATATTGAGATCCAACATTGTAACCAAAAAAAAAAAAAAATATTGAGATCCAACATATTATATAATTATACAATTTTTACCATATTTATTTATAAATTTATGTTATGAAAAGTTAATTTATTTTTATCAAATTACTTTTTATAATATAAATTTATGAAAACATATACATCAAAATATCTATTTATCGTGTCCTCGCGGGGCTAAATACTACTGAATTATATTTGCAAGGAGAAGTCTTTGGGGAAGCAAAGGAAGAGAAGATGAAAAGCACCGCAAACAAGGGAGGAATGAATCAATGAAGAGAGCAGACCACAATTTGGATAACTAACTTCCAAAATTTCCCCTCCATCCATTGCTATAAAAAGCCGTTCATTCATTCGGAAAAAAACACCAACAAGCTTTCGAGCTCTCTAGCCAGAAGAAGATACCTCTCTTGGTTTATCTTCTTCTTGGCAAACATTAAACAAAGAAGAAGCAAAAGGATCCTTTTTTTTTTTTTTTTTGTTTTCGAGAGAGTTTGAAAGCCAAAAAAGAAGACACAATTTTTTTTAAAAAAAAAAAAAAAGGTATGGGGCGGCGCTATGGGAAGATGGTGTTCCTGCCGTTGTTTATGTGCCTGTTGGCGGGGGCGATGGCAGGAGACCCTGTCCTGAGATTTGAGTGGAAGGTGACGTACGGCGACATTGCCCCTCTCGGCGTGTCCCAACAAGGCATTCTGATAAACGGCCAGTTCCCGGGGCCAGAGATCAACTGCACCTCCAACAACAACATTGTGGTGAACGTGTTCAACCAGCTGGATGAGCCTTTGCTTTTCACTTGGGCCGGGGTCCAGCAGAGGAAGAATTCTTGGCAGGATGGTACCCCCGGCACCATGTGCCCAATTCAACCTGGCCAGAATTACACCTATCAATTTCAGGTGAAGGACCAGATCGGCAGCTACTTCTACTTCCCCACCACTGGCCTTCATAGGGCCTCTGGTGGCATAGGGATGATCAAGGTCCACAGCCGTGCGCTGATTCCCATCCCGTTCGACTGGCCAGCCGATGAGTACTCCATCCTCCTTGGGGATTGGTACAACAAGGGCCACAAGAGCTTGAAGCAGATTCTTGATTCCGGTCGCTCCATTGCCAGGCCAGATGGCGTTCATATCAATGGCAAGTCCAACAAGGTTGGGGACAAGGACGTCAAACCCCTCTTCACCATGGATGCCGGCAAGACGTATAGGTTGAGGATTTGCAACGTCGGCATGAGGCTCTCCATCAACTTCAGAATCCAGGGCCACACCATGAAACTGGTTGAAATGGAGGGATCCCACACTGTCCAAAACAACTACGATGCACTCGATCTTCACGTCGGTCAATGCTTGTCTGTTTTGGTGACGGCTGATCAAACCCCCAAGGATTACTATTTTGTCGTTTCTAGCAGGTTCTTGAAGCAGACTCTCACCTCGGTGGCCGTAATCCACTACAATGGGGGCAAGGACCCCGCATCTCCTGAGCTCCCACCAGCACCTCCAACCAACACTCTCGGCATTGCCTGGTCTATCAACCAATTCCGCACTTTCAGGTGGAATCTCACAGCTAGCGCCGCCCGCCCCAACCCGCAGGGATCATACCACTACGGAAAGATCAACATCACCCGCACCATCAAGATTGCTAATAGCCGCACAATGATCGATGGAAAGCTCAGATTCGCCATCAATGGAGTCTCCCACAAGGATGCAGAAACCCCATTGAAGCTGGCCGAGTACTTCGGGGTGGCTGACAAGGTATTTAAATACGATCTTGTAAAGGACGACCCACCAGCAAGCAAGGGAAATGTTGTGATGGAACCTAGCGTGGTGAATGCAACATTCAGGAACTTTGTGGAGATCATCTTCGAGAACAATGAGAAGACCATCCAAACATATCATTTGGATGGACACTCCTTTTTCGCTGTGGCCATTGAGCCTGGGAAGTGGAGCCCTGAGAAGAGGAAGAACTACAACTTGTTGGACGCAGTCAGCAGGCACACCATTCAGGTGTACCCCAACTCATGGGCCGCAGTGATGACCACACTCGACAATGCCGGTATGTGGAATCTCAGGTCGGATATGTGGGAGAGGGCATATTTGGGACAACAACTCTACATCAGCCTTCTCTCAGCCGGACGCTCTACAAGGGATGAGTATAACATTCCCGAAGCTCAGCAGCTTTGTGGTATTGTGAAGGATTTGCCCAGGCCCGCTCCATACAAATAAACAATTAATATCACATATATACTACCTATAATGCATAAGTATTAGCTTGCTAGTTGTTTTTCGTCTTCTTTTTCGGTTTCCAACTAGGAATTAATTTTATGTACCGATCGATCATTATTTTTTATATCTTATAATTGAAAATACTTCATCATAAATACTGTTTGTGACCCTTGTCGTGCTAATTCATTAATTTAGTTTTTGAGATTAATTGCTTATTAATACATATTTATGGATTATGTCCAATGGAAATATGATATATTAATTGCTTATTATTTCTCAACTTCTTAAAAAATTACAAAAAGTTCCTTGTAAGTTGTAATTAGCATTTGCTTAATATGTAACCACACAGGATGAATCATTAGGTCCATGATGACATGCATATGATTGATTTCTATGATCCACATGAATCTTCATTTGTGTTCAAGTCAAAATTTGAAACTTCAATGTATGCTGCTCGATCGGCAACCGAAAAGGAATCGATGTTCTCTATAACAATTTGGTTATATATTCTTATCCTATGAATTTTTCGCTTTTTGATTTATCTTCTTCTTTTTGGCTACATTTGACTGTAGTTGCAAATAATTCTATTTTTTTTTTAACAGTCATCTAACTATAAATTGTTTCAATATCCCAAACATGCATCACTCGATTTTTCCTCAAATTTTATTGTAATAGGAAAATATTATCAAAAGTTATTTAATTGTATGGAATATATGTAAACTAAAAGCATAAATACAATGTGAGAAAATTTATTAAGAGAAAGTGTAAACACATTTATCTTACATCCTAGTAAAATGCACGTGCTTTGCAAATAATATTATTTTAATTGATAAATAATATTTATTTTATTTTCAGAATATTAATTTTTGAAATAATTAAAAATATTAAGACGTCAAACAAAAATTGAATGTTGAGAGTAATATTATTTTCTATACATATATAAAATTATTTTGTTAATTTTTTTTGATCTTCACCTCGAGATTCTTAATACTGTCAAGTTAATATATTAAGAGAAAAAGCTTTTGTGATAAACTTAATGTAAGCATTATTTCTAAAGTGAAGGGGTGCTTGCAAATACTATAAAAAAAGTGTTTTTTTGGCTTTTGTTGGGGAAAAAAAATAGTTGTGCAGTGTTTTGTTTTGCTGCTTTAGCTGAAAAAAAAAAAGTTCAAATAAACTAAAAGTTAGAAGTACCTTTCAAGCTGTTTTTTTTTCCCAGCTTTTAGTTACATTTTTAGAATTCAATCCTGATATTTCATTTTTTTTTTCCAAACTACTAAGATTATCTTGTAGATTAGATAGTTTCCCTCATTCTCAGCCACTATATTGTTATTAATGTATATATATTGTTATCATGTTGATTTCTTCACTTATGCATCTCTCTTCTATGTATATATCTTCTTTTGTGTATATCCTTTCATTTTTTTTCTAAGCTTTGTACTCTATATATAAAAAGCTGATTGTTCACTATAATAAAGTTATCCTTCTGGGAATCCTTTTCATGTTACCATAGCAGGAAACCTAAAAAAGAAAAATCCATACAAAATGGAGAAAGATAAGAAAGATGGAAGTGATGATCTTTCTTCACCATACACTTTACATTCTTTTGATAATCTTGGTTTAGCACTTTTCTTATTTACTTAAAGAAGAGAATGCATTATTAGCCAACATGGCGTCGAGAAATGATGGATGCATTATTAGCCAAGAACAGATTTGGCTTTATTAATGGAATTCTTGAATAGTTGGATCCAAAATCTCTTGATTTCGCTGCCTAGATCAAGAATAATTCCATGATGATTTCTTAGATTTTTAATTCCCTTCATTCATCACTACACGATAGCGTTGCTTTCTTTGATTCAACAAAGGATGTATGGGATGATCTGAAGTAGCGGTTCTCAAAAGGTAATGCTCCATGCATGTATATATCAATTGAACATGGATGTAGTCAACACGCAATAAAAAGAACAACCTGTTGTTGTTTGCTACACCAAATTGAAGGGTTCTCTGTGTGATGAATATTGATCATATTCCCAAATCACTGAATGCAAATGCGGTGCTGCAAAATTCTTTGCTGCTGAAATGGAGAAAAAAAAGGTTCATCGATTCCTAATCGGTTGGCATGATCAAGACAATGTTGTTCGGTCACAAATCATTAACTCTAAACCTTTGCGAATATTAGCAAAAGCTTATGCACTTGTCAGTCAAAAAGAACGCCAACAATAGGTCTGTTGAGAAATGAAGAGTTTAATCTTGATTCTTGAGGAGTCAAAGAGCCATTCATGGTGGTGGCAAAAACGGTCGGGAGTTACAAACGTTATTTGATATTATTAAGTTTTGTAACCTATACAATTAGTATTCTAAGAGTCATGTTACTTATTAGGAGACTAGTATAAATAGAGGTCATGTTTATGCATTTTGTGTGGAGTGTGTGTAGTAAGTGAGTGTGATTGAGTGAGTGAAAGAGTTAGGAGAGTAAAAGAGTTGTAAAGAGTGTTCTTTATAAAGTTTGAGTGAAAGATAAAAGTGTTGATTGAGTAGAGAAAATAAAAGAGTGTGTTCTCCTCTCCACTTCCCCTCTCCTAAATTGAGTACTTTTCTACACCACCCCCACCACGTTTCCGCAACAAAGTGGTATCAGAGTTTCCGCAACAAAGTGGTATCAGAGCCACGTCAGAGCCACGTTAAAAACCACGTTGAGAGCTACGTTGTGATGGCAGCCACAGGAGTTTTTCCATTCCCCAAACTCACAAAAGAAAATTATGAAAGATGGAGTATCCAAATGAAGGCATTCCTTGGAGGCCAAGGTGTTTGGGATGCCGTCGAAGAGGAATACGAAGAGCTTGCAGATTTAGCAACTGCAAGTCGAGAAGAAAAGAAAAATGCAAAGGAGGCCAAGGTAAGAGATCAAAAAGCTCTCTCATTCATCCAACTTACCATGGATGACAACATTTTTGAGAAAATTGCACAAGCCAATACGACAAAGAAAGCTTGGGACACTTTAGCTAATACCTTCAAAGGTATTGATAAAGTGAAGAAAGTAAGGTTACAAGCCTTACGAGGTGAATTTGAGTCATTGCAAATGAACGAAAATGAGGCAGTTTTTGACTATATGTCAAGAGTACTTTCGGTTGTAAATCAACTTGAAAGCAATGGTGAAAAGAAAGAAGATGCCCGAGTTGTTGAGAAGATACTTCGATCTCTCAATTCGAAGTTTGATCACATCGTTGTTGCCATAGAAGAGTCTAACGATGTGGACGAAATGAAAGTTGATGAGTTAGTAGGCAAATTACAAGTTTACGAAGAGAAAATGAAGAAGAGAGCCAAAGAGCCAATTGAACAAGCTCTCCAAACCAAAATGAACCTCCACGAAAAGAAAGATGACGTTGACAGAAACATTCAACGAAGTGGCCACTCACCTTATCGCGGTCGTGGACGAGGTCGTGGTAGAGAACGAGGTATCTACAGTACCAATCAAAATGAAGAGAAACACGGTGAATCTACTCCGACACGAGGTGGATTTCGAGGTAGAGGATTTCAAACAAAGTGGCAAAATCGAAGAGACATTGAATGCTACAACTGTCATCGACGAGGACACTATTCCTATGAGTGTCAAAGTGAATCCAGTAAGGAGAATGAGAACACTCACCTTGCTGAGGAAAAGAAAACTGATGGTGATACCGCTCTCATGTTGACATACAACCAACAAGGTGAAGGCGAAAAGAGCACTTGGTACCTTGATACAGGTGCTAGCAATCACATGTGTGGTCACAAACATATGTTTGTCGAAATGGATAATTCAGTGACCGGAAACATTTCATTTGGAGATTCGTCAAAGATTTCTATTAAGGGACGAGGTAAAATTTTAATTTGATTGAAGAATGGAGATCATCAGTTCATTTCGAACGTGTACTATGTCCCTGGGATGAAGGCAAATATCTTGAGTGTGGGCCAACTTTTGGAAAAAGGCTACGATATACACATGAAAGATATGACCCTGTACTTGCGAAATGACAAAGGAGCGTTGTTAGCTCGTGTACCTATGACAAGCAACAGGATGTTCTTATTGAACATCAAGAACGAAGTGGCGAAATGCTTGAAGGCGTGTTTAAAAGATACATCATGGTTATGGCACTTAAGGTTGGGACATCTCAATTTTGGAGGCCTTAAGTTGATGTCGAAAAAGAGGATGGTGAAAGGACTTCCTTCCATTGACCACCCTGATCAGTTGTGCGAGGGTTGTCTTGTCGGAAAGCAACACCGCTACAGTTTTCTGAAGGAGTCGCAAACAAGAGCAAGAAAACCATTGGAGTTAGTTCACACCGACATATGTGGACCTATCACCCCGACGTCACTTGGTAAGAACAAATATTTCATTTTGTTCATTGATGATTATAGTAGGAAGGCATGGGTATACTTCCTCCAGGAGAAATCAGAAGCATTCTCGGCCTTTAGAAGATTTAAGGCGCTTGTCGAAAAGCAAAGTGGCTACCAAATAAAGTCACTTCGATCCGATCGAGGTGGAGAGTTTACCTCGCAGGAGTTCAAGGCATATTGTGACGAAGAGGGTATTCGACGCCCTATGACGAATCCATACTCCCCGCAGCAGAATGGAGTAGCGGAGAGAAAGAACCGGTCCATTTTGAACATGGCCCGATGCATGTTGAAAAGCAAGCACTTGCCTAAAGAGTTGTGGGCAGAAGCTGTAGAGTGTGCTATATACCTGTCGAATAGGAGTTCGATGAGGAGTTTGTGGAATCAAACACCACAAGAGGCATGGAGCGGATACAAGCCGAATATATCCCATTTGAAGGTTTTTGGAAGCATCGCCCATATGCATGTTCCAGATCAACAAAGGAGTAAGCTGGATGACAAGAGTAAGAGGTATATCTTTATTGGGTATGATCAAAACTCTAAAGGTTACAAGTTGTATGATCCAACTAACAATAAGGTCAAAGTGAGCCGTGATGTTCAGTTCGATGAGAAGAGCTCGTGGGATTGGAGCTCGCAACAAAAAGAGCAATACAGTTTTTACCCATTCGAAGAGGAACCGAATCGGAATGAAAAGGAAGACAAAGTGGAGGAGCCAGTCACTCCGATTGGACAATCAACATCAAATTCCACTTCGGCAGATGCAGAATCCAGCAGTCAACCTAGAAGGCAGAGATCGCTTGCTGAAATATATAATGAATTGAATCAAAACAATACATTATTTTGTCTCTTTGCAGAGATGGAGCCAATTGATTTCGAAGAAGCAACGGAAAGCCCTAAATGGAGAATGGCCATGAATGAGGAGATTGATTCCATTAAATGAAATGATACTTGGGAGCTTACCTCTCTACCAGCAGGATATAAGCCCATCGGAGTGAAATGGGTTTACAAAATCAAAAGAAATTCAAAAGGCGACGTGGAGCGCTACAAGGCAAGACTCGTAGTAAAAGGCTACAAGCAACGAGTTGGAATTGACTATGATGAAGTCTTTGCCCCAGTTGCAAGGTTGGAAACTATAAGGCTTCTTATTTCGTTAGCAGCTCAAAATCAGTGGAAGATCTATCAAATGGATGTAAAGTCCGCTTTCCTCAATGGTTACCTTAACGAAGAGGTCTACATTGAACAACCGGAGGGTTACACTATTCGAGGTCTAGAAGACAAGGTGTTGAAGTTGAAGAAAGCCTTATACGGGCTAAAGCAAGCACCGAGAGCATGGAACACTCGGATAGACACATATTTTCAAGAGAAAGGATTCAAGAAATGCCCCCATGAACATGCTCTCTATGTCAAGATGGAAAATTGTAACATCTTAATAGTTTGCTTGTATGTCGATGACCTCATATTTACAGGTAACAATGTGAAATTGATGGATGAATTCAAGAAGGATATGTCCAAGGAGTTCGAGATGACAGACCTTGGAGTGATGTCATACTACCTTGGAATCGAAGTGAAACAAGGCGATGCTGGAATTTTCATTTCGCAAGAAGGTTATGCCAAAGAAGTGTTAAAGAAATTCAAGATGGAGGATTGCAAGTCAATCAACACCCCAATCGAAGTGGGAGAGAAGTTGTCAAGTCACCTCGGTAGAGATCGAGTTGATCCCACCTTGTTCGAAAGTTTGGTTGGAAGTTTGAGGTACTTGATGTGCACAAGACCAGATATCCTTTATGCTGTCGGAATGGTTAGTCGGTACATGGAGAACCCGACGACGTATCATTTCAATGTAGCGAAAAGAATACTTCGCTATATCAAAGGTACGATGAGTTATGGTCTATTCTATCCTGCCACTAATGACATGAAATTGGTTGGATACAACGATAGTGATTGGGCAGGAGATGTTGATGATCATAAAAGCACTACAGGATTTGTGTTTTTCTATGGAAAAACTGCTTTTACTTGGAGTTCAAAAAAGTAGCCAATAGTGACTTTGTCAACATGTGAAGCTGAGTATGTGGCTGCAACATCAACAGTTTGCCATGCTATATGGCTAAGGAGTTTGCTCAACGAGCTCAATGTCAAACAAAGTAATTCGACAGAAATTTATGTCGATAACAAGTCAGCGATTGCATTGGCAAAGAATCCGGTGTACCATGATCGAAGTAAACATATTGACACCCGATTCCATTTCATCCGGGAGAACATTGTCAAAAAGGATGTGCAAGTAAAGTATGTCAAAACCGAAGATCAAGTTGTTGATATCTTTACGAAGCCACTCAAACGAGAAGTGTTTGAGAAGTTGAGGAATTGTCTCGGAATGAGAGAATCAAGCTTAGGGGGGTGTGTTGAGAAATGAAGAGTTTAATCTTGATTCTTGAGGAGTCAAAGAGCCATTCATGATGGTGGCAAAAACAGTCGGGAGTTACAAACGTTATTTGATATTATTAAGTTTTGTAACCTATACAATTAGTATTCTAAGAGTCATGTTACTTATTAGGAGACTAGTATAAATAGAAGTCATGTTTATGCATTTTGTGTGGAGTGTGTGTAGTAAGTGAGTGTGATTGAGTGAGTGAAAGAGTTAGGAGAGTAAAAGAGTTGTAAAGAGTGTTCTTTATAAAGTTTGAGTGAAAGATAAAAATGTTGATTGAGTAGAGAAAATAAAAGAGTGTGTTCTTCTCTCCACTTCCCCTCTCCTAAATTGAGTACTTTTCTACACCACCTCCACCACGTTTCCGCAACAAAGTGGTATCAGAGTTTCCGCAACAAGGTCACCATGTCAAAAGTGAATATTACTATTGAATGCGCTGCTTTTGTTTCATATTGTCATCGACCCGCATGACAAAATGATATTTTCTGTGAAAATTGCCGAGATTCTCAAGAAATCTCCACGAAGGAGACATGTTTTGAAATAAATGGATATCCAGATTTGTGGGATAAGGGTAAATAGAAGAACGTCAAAAATAAGATGCCCAATAATATATAAATAAAGAACTCGGTAGACGGTAGCATGTCGTTACCCATTTCAGGTTTATCCAGAGAGTAGTATATATGATCATCTCATGTCACTACTCAATCTTGAGAACACCCAATGTCAAAACCCAACGACTAAACCTGTTAGTAAGGTAATTTCCCTATCCAATAAATCCATAGAATGGATTCTGGATTTAGGGACTTCATATCACATGACATACCAAAAGAATGCCTTAACCAATAAAGTTCTTTTTAATTCACCTATTTGTATACCTCAAGGGTACGTACATTTGTTTCTTCCAACTTACATGGGGATGTAGTACTTAATTCTTATGTTCATTTATATCAAGTTCTGCATATACGTGAGTTGGCTTGCAATCTCATTCCCATTAGCAAATTGATAGCTTCTTAATTTGAATTACACGACTCCCCTTTTCCCTACCTTGTGTATCTTATAGGACCTTGCCACAATGAGGAAGCTGATTGTCATGGAAAAACTCAAGAATGGCCTTTATTACTTCCTCAATCTCACCAGTCATGTTGCTTCGACCTCATCCACCCAAATCAATAACCTTTTTTTTTATGGCACCAGGCATTTAGCTTTTTAGCTTTTGTTTTTCATTGATGATTTTAAGGCCTTAGATGTTAGTTCTTTTCAGCATGTCTGTGATATCTTTCATCGAGCTAAACAAACTCCAAAACCTTTTTTGTTCAGTTCAATAAAATCTAAAGGGCCTTTTGATTTAATTCATTGTGATGTTCAGGGACTATATCATGCTGCGTCTTTATCTAAAGCCCAATTTTTCTTAAATATTCTTGATGATTTCACTAGAACAACTTCGGCTTGTCTTTTGCAACATAAATCTGAAGTGTTTCATATGTTGACTTCTCATCTTACCATGATACAATTTGGTCACTTAATAAAAATCATTCGAATTGATAACGGTGTTGAATTCATCAATATTTCCAACAACAATTTTATTTGCAAGGGGGAATTATCAACCAATTTTCATGCGTATCGACCCCTCAACAAAATGGGGTGCTGAAATGCAAACACCAACACAATCTTGATGTTGCCGGGGTTTTAAGATTTTAAGCTACCTTACTTGTCCGTTTTGGGGGTGAGTATGTTCTTACCGCTGCCTACCTTATCAATCATACACGTACCCCTTTGTGGTCTGGCAAGAATCCTTATGAAGTTTTGTTTTCTACCAAACACAATTCCTCTAATTAATTTATATGTTTTTGGGTGCCTGTGCTACGTCTCTATGGCTCTATACTTTCTCAATTCACTGATAAGGTTAATGTACGAGCTTTACCATATGTTTGCCTAGGGTATCCACATGGTCAAAAGGGATACAAATTATGTAATCTGCCCACTCAGACTATTTTTGTGTCTAGAGATGTTATTTTTCAGGAAACTATTTTTCCATTTGACATGAAGGCCCTTAAGTCTTTTGCTTATGAACCACACATAGCGACACCTATTCTCTTACCAATCACAGATCATGAACTTGATGTAATTATACGAGAGTTTTCCACCTCCAACGTCCTTTATATGGTCTCAAACAGCCATCTCCCCAATGGTGTTCAAAATTCTCAGTTGCTATTCTTTGTACTGGTTTTATGCAATCTCATGGAAATACATTTTTATTTATCTATAACAAAGGTAATTCTTTTGAAGCCATTCTTGCCTATGTGGATGACGTCTTCTCACCGCTAACGATTAGTCTTTGCTGCTCCGCGTTAAGGACTACTTTTCTACTTGGCTTCCTATCGAAGATCTTGACACACTCAAAATAATTTTTGGGCTTGAAAGTTTCTCAAAATTCTGATGGCATGACCTTATCTTAACGTAAATACGCATTAGATATTTTGGTAGAAAAACTAGCACAATAGCTTCCAAGCTGAGCCACTTTCCAATTGAACAGAATCATTGTGGGAAAATTCTTGCCCAGACCCGGCTTGGCCGCACCGAACCAATCATATAGCAAGTGTTAATACACTTATCATGTGATTGATCACTCTCCCTAAACTGTACACCAATCACATGGTAAGTGTAAAACACTCACCATCTAATTAGTCATGGTGTGACCGAACCCGGTGCGGGTAAGAATTTCCCGCACAATGATGGGAAATTCTTACCTGCACCGGGTTTGGCCACACCATGACTAATTAGATGGTGAGTGTTTTACACTTGCCATGTGATTGGTGTACAGTTTAGGGAGAGTGATCAATCACATGATAAGTGTATCAACACTTGCTATATGATTGGTTCGGTGCGGCCAAGCCGGTTAGATGAAAGTACAATACTTGTTGACCCTGGCTCATATAGCTGGTTGGTAGGACGTCTAACTTATCTTACAATCACACGTCTTGATATTTGTTATTCCGTGCACATTCTTTCACGCATCAACCGCGCCAAAACTATTGGCATGCAGCCCTTCGAGTACTTCGTTAGCTTTAACAGTCTCCTGGCCCGGAAATTTTGTTTCGAAGTCAAAATGATTTATAGTTGAAAGCTTATTGTGACTAGAATGGGCTAGTTGCCCGCTAACAAGACTGTCTCTCATTGGTTTTTTATGTTCCTTGGTTCTTCTCCAATTTCCTGGAAATGCAAGAAATAATTGATTGTGTCTCGTTTTCTGTTGAAGCCGAGTATAGGTCTATGGCCTCAATAGCTTGTGAAGTAATCCAGTTGCAACAACTTCCTCATGACTTGTTCGTAACTTCTACTTAACCGGTTTCCTTATTTTGCGATAATCGAACATCTCGATTGGATAGGCTCCTCTATTCTAAAGTGGTGTTTCATCTCCTATTCCGTAATTGACATTCATGCCATGTGTATAAATTACTTCCTTAATTGTACACTTGACATGAGATATTTACATTTGGCGTATATCCATAGATTGGAATAGGAGATGAAACACGGTTTAATTTGAAATAGAGAATCTCATGTGCATCTCGACATATTGCTACCAATACTGTGTTTCATGAACGAGCAAAGCACATCGAGATAGATTGCTATTTAATTTGTTCGTGATTTTATCCAACGCAACCTACTTTGCTGTTGTTCCATTTCTTTCCAAAACCAATTAGTTAATGCATTCACAAAGGCTTTGGGTGTCCATCAATTTCAATTCTTGATTATTAGGTTGAGCATTCATGATTTCCATGCTCCAACTTAAGGGGGCATGTTGAGATTATCTTGTAGATTAAATAATTTCCTTCATTCTTAGCAACTATATTGTTATTAATGTATATTTGTTGTTACGATACAGATATCTTGTCTTTTGTATATCTCTTTTATATACATATCTTCTTTTGTGTATATCTTTTCATATTTGTACTCTATATAAAGAGCTGATTGCTCACTTTTATTCCCAAAATAAATTCTTAGCAGTTACTCCCTCCGTCCCATAATAGTTTTCGCTTTAAGAATTATTTTTTGTCCCGTAATATATATTGTTCTCACATATTAAGAAAGAATTTATTAATTTTTTCCTAATATACCCTTAGGAGAGAGATTAATAGCTGATGAGAGAAATTAATATCTTAATTTATTAAAAGAGTATTTTAGTTAAAATAATTTATATTTAATGCTTTTAATCTATTTCCTTAATTTTTGTGCATAAGCTTAAAGCAATAATTATTATGGGACGGAGGGAGTAGTAAAAAATTACAACTGTGTCAAACACAAATTGATAAATATTACGTTCTTCCTGAAGAAAATCAATGGACGAAATAAGGCGTTCTTAATTGATTTTGTCTTATGTTTGTGAGGAGATTCAATTTCTCTTTCCCAGAGTATTTTTTGTTGTTGTTGCTACCATTATTAGAGTGCTCATATTTAATAAAAAGATTATATATGATATATATATATATATATATATATTCATTCAACCTACAAATTCAATGAACTGAAAAATATTTAAAAAACAAATTTGTTGTTGTTCCGAGAGCTAATATATTTTTAAATAACAATAATTAGTTATCATCATAATAATTACTTAAACAATAATAATAGTTGTATATGAAATATATTTCAATAATATATGAAGTCAGAATATAAAAAAAATATATTTAAAATTGGAATGTTTTAAACTTACTCTTAAAAACATTAGGAATTAAATTGTATCAATAATTATATCATGTTAAACACTAAACATGCATCTAAGTTTTTATGAAAAAAGTAATATATATAGTCCAGCTCATTGTACTTTTAAGTAGCATATAACATCTAACATTACATTACAAACATATATAAGTCAAAATAATATAAAAAACTATACAATGTGAAACACATACACAATGCAAGCATAAAGATTGATAGAATAAATAAGATACAATTTGCAATTATTTTAAAATTTTAATTTAATTTTAATGAAATATTGGATAAACATAGTACTGAAATATATACGACTATACACACACACTACAAACAATTTTTCTTTTTTATTTTGTGAATAAAAACATGCACAATATAATTATAGTCTTATGCATATTAAAGATAAAAAAAGCTGA
This sequence comes from Petrea volubilis, assembly GCA_026212405.1. NCBI lineage: Eukaryota > Viridiplantae > Streptophyta > Magnoliopsida > Lamiales > Verbenaceae > Petrea > Petrea volubilis. The sequence continues at coordinate 355,512 of CM047880.1, read as the reverse complement.
AATTTATTAGGTAATCTAATTGTCGATTTCTAACTATTTAATTGTGAAAATAAAATAAAATTTTAAAAAAGGATCGATAAAAAGAATAAGAAAACCTTAAAATTTTATATTGGCGAAATTAAGAATTTTAAAATGAAAAAATGAATTCTATTGGATACTTTCTGTAGCACTTATTTATTTAAAATTTAATTAAAAAAATTATTTAGTAAAGTTCGAGTTAAATAGATTTGTAGCCAAATTAGTAATATTTAACTATAAAGAGAGTCATGGTGTTACATAAATTATCAGTGGGGCAAAGTGAAAAAACTCTTACATTGAAGTAAAGGGTAATTTTGTCGATCAATACAGTTTATTTTAGATTGGTGGTGGGGGGGGGGGGGGGTTTCTTTAATGTTTTCCATAGTATGAGGGGGTGTTTTGATATATAACCATTAACACAAAGAGGCAAAGTGTAAGATCACAGAACGCAGGGAGATGGAATGACCGAATCGGCCTGGGAGATTAGGGCTAGAAAAAATCTCCGAGAAGCCAATACGCACACAGACTCACGCACAACCAAGAGAGAGATTGGGAACCAACATACAATTCACTAAAAAACATCTGGTGAATTACATGAGAGTTCTTCTGAGATTTATAACCAACGAACTAACTAATTTTTTTGAATTAAAACTAACTAAGCGGCTTAACCAAATGCGTAATACCCGTTGGGACACGCTTTTACAATCCAGCGTTTCTTGTCCTTTATTCCCACAATTAATAATCACGTTTCTCTTATCCTGACTAACACTTCTATATTAACCTAGTGCGACTTTATTAGTAGAAACGTATTGTTTAAATCATGCGATCTCTGTCTGTCTTTTTCCTCTTCACGTTTCTCTCTTTTCTTCACGTAAATAACCCTGTGCTGGTATGGATTTCTGGTAAACATTTTTGGCTTCTAACACAAAGTGAATTTAATCTTACTTTACAAATATGTATACCTATATTTAATTAGTGATTGAGCATATAAATATATATTTTTAATGGACATAATAATTTAAAATTATTGTTATAACATTTTTGCAAAAGAAGATGTATAATTTCAGTTTGAGAGTTGGAAAATATTTTGACAAAATAGATTAAAATATAGCCTAACTATATTCCAAACAGAAATATAAGAACAATCAATTTTGAAGCACCTAGCGCATAAAGAGGAAATGAGATATTCTTCAAAGAGAGATGGCCCTGATGTTTTGTTAAATTTTGAAGTCTGCATTCTTATCGGAAAATTAGATACTATTTTTAGATCTAACAACAGTTGAACGTGTTGCTATAAAAAGCCATCGATTCATTCGGATATGACCACACAAGCTCTTCGAGCTCTCTTGCCAGAAGAAGATATCCCCACAGGTTAATCTTCTTCTTGGCAAATAAATAAACACCAAAAAAAAAAAAAAAAAAAGCAAAAGTTATGGTGTGGCGAGGTAGGAAGATGGTATTCCTGCCATTATTCATGTGCCTAGTGGCAGGTGCGATGGCGGGGGATCCCTACGTGAGATTTGAGTGGAAGGTGACCTACGGCGAGATTGCCCCTTTGGGGGTGCCCCAACAAGGCATTCTGATAAACGGTCAATTCCCAGGACCTGAGATCAACTGCACCTCCAACAACAACATTGTGGTCAATGTATTCAACCAGCTGGACGAGCCTTTGCTTTTCACTTGGGCTGGCGTCCAGCAGAGGAAGAATTCTTGGCAGGATGGTACCCTCGGGACCATGTGCCCCATTCAACCTGGCCAGAATTACACTTATCAATTTCAGGTGAAGGATCAGATTGGCAGCTACTTCTACTTCCCTACCACCGGCCTTCACAGGGCCTCTGGCGGCATGGGGATGATCAAGGTCCACAGCCGTGCACTGATTCCCATCCCGTTTGACTGGCCTGCAGATGAGTACTCCATCCTCCTTGGGGATTGGTACAACAAGGGCCACAAGGCCTTAAAACAGATTCTTGATTCCGGCCGCTCCATTGGCAGGCCTGATGGCATCCATATCAATGGCAAGTCTAACAAGGTTGGGGACAAGGACGCCAAACCCCTCTTCACCATGGACGCCGACAAGACTTATAGGTTGAGGATTTGTAACGTTGGCATGAGGCTCTCCGTCAACTTTGGAATCCAGGGCCATACCATGAAATTGGTCGAAATGGAAGGATCCCACACAGTCCAGAACAACTACGACTCTCTCGACCTTCATGTCGGTCAATGCTTATCTGTTTTGGTGACAGCTGATCAAACCCCAAAGGATTACTATTTTGCCGTTTCCAGCAGGTTCTTCAAGCAGACTCTCTCTTCTGTGGCCGTAATCCGCTACAATGGCAGCAAGGACCCCGCATCTCTTGAGCTCCCACCAGCACCTCCAACCAACACTCTCGGCATTGCCTGGTCCATCAATCAATTCCGCACCTTCAGGTGGAACCTCACAGCTAGCGCCGCCCGCCCCAACCCACAGGGATCTTACCATTACGGAAAGATCAATATCACCCGCACCATCAAGATCGCTAACAGTCGCGCAATGGTCGATGGAAAGCTCAGATTTGCCATCAATGGAGTATCCCACAAGGACACAGAGACCCCATTGAAGCTGGCTGAGTACTTCGGGGTGGCCGACAAGGTATTTAAGTACGATCTTGTAAAGGACGACCCACCCGTGAGCAAGGGAAAAGCTGTGATGGAACCTAGCGTGGTGAATGCAACATTTAGGAACTTCGTGGAGATCATCTTCGAAAACACTGAGAAGACCATCCAAACATATCATTTGGATGGACACTCCTTCTTCGCTGTGGCCATTGAGGCTGGGAAGTGGAGCCCTGAGAAGAGGAAGAACTACAACTTGTTGGACGCAGTCAGTAGGCACACCATTCAGGTGTACCCCAACTCATGGGCCGCAGTGATGACCACACTCGACAATGCCGGTATGTGGAATCTCAGATCGGACATGTGGGAAAGGACATATTTGGGACAACAACTCTACATCAGCCTTCTCTCAGACGGACGCTCTACAAGGGATGAGTACAACCTTCCCGAAACCCAGCAGCTTTGCGGTATTGTCAAAGACTTGCCAAAGCCCGCTCCATACAAATAAACAATTAATATCACACATATACTACCTATAATACATAACTATTAGCTAGCTAGTTGTTTTTCCTCTTCTGTATCCTTTTCCAATTAGCAAGCAAAGTTATGTACCCATCGATCATTATTCTTTTATGTGTTATCAATAAAAATACTTTATCCTAATTACTGTGTGTGGCTAAGGATAATTAATTCATTAACTTATCAATTGCTTTATTTCTCTATATATAATGGAAATTGCTTATTATTTCTCCACTTCTTAAAAAGTCACAAGAAGTTCCGATAAACAGTTACGTCGATGTAATGTAACTACGTGTAGATTAATTATATGTGAAGATTACCCTTCAATACAGATATGAAACAAAAACTCTGTAAATAATGACTGAGAACACAAAATTGGTGTTGTTTATTATTATTTTTTTCCCTTTGACAATTATTGATAAAGTTATTAGGGGATAATTGCAATTTATGTCATCTAGGTTTAGCTTATTTTTAATTTTGCCCTCTTCGTTTCAAATTTTTCAATTTTGTCCTCTCCAATTATCAATGTTTCGATTGTCGTTCGATTTTGGATATAACTGCTCGTTGGTGATGATGTGGCGATTTTCTGGTCATCACCATAAATGGCCAGAAAATCGCCATGTCATTATCGGCGAGAACTTATGTCCAAAATCGGATGACAATCGAAACATTGATAATCGGAGAGGACATAATTGAAAATCTTCATAAACGGATAGGGCAAAATTGATAAAATTGAAACGGAGAGGGCAAAAAAAAAAAACAATTATCCCAAATTATTAGTGATTGACAAGTTGGGAAGAATCATCATATCAATGGAGAGTTCAATAAAGTTTTAGAGCCTCATGCCAGCGATTGAATAATAAATTTTGTTATTCAAAGTGATTGTTAAATGTTTTGGAACAAGAACTTGAAATGAGGTTGATTGGAGAGTTAAATTTCTTCGCCAGACTACGAGTAAAACAAATTGGCGAAGTTGTATAAGGGTTTATACCATGTAGCTTCTAAAGAAATCTAGCATACATCATTGTCAATTTCTCAAGGGTTTTACAGGTCCTCTTACGGATTCATTTATAATGTATTCTCGTAATTTTTACAATTTCAAAGGTAACATTAAACTCAAATCTTCAACTATGAAATGTATTTTAGAAATCTCAATTTTTTTTTTGGCTTTAGCCATCTGATTCCAACCCACCGACTAATTCAAATTTGGATATTGTGGAGGCTCAGTATAGAGGCGACTCTTTCAATTCAATTGGTCTATTCATAACCTCAAATTTTGAATTCTAGACGTTGCTTAATGGATCTAGCTATCGCCTCGTTCTGCTAGTATATTTGGCACACTCGATTTGTGTATATAATAAAAATGAGATGAAATCTAATGAAATAATTAAATTTAAAATGTAGTTTTTATTTAATCTGTATAAACGTGTGTATATATATTAATGATTTTTATTATTTATACTATCTTTTCAACTATGTTTAAATATATTGACTAAATTTATGATAAGTAAAAAAACCAAAATTAAAGAAAGATTAAATTTTGTGATTAAAAAAATAATTAGAAAATGAAGTAAAATAAAATTCTAGAAAAAGGGATGAGAGAGAAGAGAGGAAAGAGGATAGAAAAGGAAAAATAAAAATACGTTAAGGAGGTGAGAGATAATAATAGCTACACATTTTATACTTACATTTAGTTTAGTAAGGTATTTTAGGAAGTTCAAAATTTCACAAAAAAAAAAAAAAGGTTGAAGGGGTTCTCACTTAATATATAGTATGTATAGCACCAAGACAGAACTTTCTAGGCGCGATAATAACTCCAAAAAACGTCAACTCCTTTAGCTCTGATAATTCTCTTCTTTATTTGAAATGTCAATTAAGAATGAGCTCGATGGACTAGTGAACACTTTACATATGTTTAAGGTACAAAATAATTAACATAATATGTGATGCATATAACTGAAATTTCCATCATGCATGTGACTATAACAAAAAAGGTTCTATATTACAAAGGGTTTATTTTAATTTTAGTCCCTGACGTTTGATCCTAATTCGATTTTGATCTTTTATGTATAGACGCTTTCAATAGCAGGAGTAACCTGCAAGAGAATAATGGAGCGATCTGCGCCAGTTACCTGCAAAAATAGGATACAAATTGCCAAAAAGTTCCAACTAACATGTAGGCCAAAATCTCTGCATTGGCTAGCTCATCATGTTTCTATAACATTCAAAATCTCTTTATGGAGTCAAGTAAAAATCTAGAGCCTCATGCGAGCGATTGAGTAATTAGTTTTCTCATTCAAAGTGATTTTCCTGTTGAAACCAATAACACCACTTTATTTAGTTTGTGAAACTTATTTATGTGGGTGGTGTACTAAATACTAATGGATCCTTTTGTCAAGAATTTATAAGGATGAGATGTTAATTTATAAATATAAAATTTTTACATTGTTATATTATTACTAAAAAGATAGGATTATTTAAAAATATGTATACGCATACTGGATAGTTCTCATGACAATTTGAGTTATTATTATAATACTTAGAAAAAGATGATGTATTTTGAAAAAAAGTATTTAAATTTAATTTTAGAAATTGGAACATAGTTTTACAAAAAGCTTTCAAATGTGGCCTAACTATATTTCAGGAAAAAAAAATATAATAACCATCAGTTTTAATGTATCTAGCACATAAAAAATAAAAATTGAGGCATTCCTGGTTTTTCGTAAGCTTCGGGGGCTGCTATCCAATATGAAAAATATATCATATTTTTAGAATGGATAATTGCTGAACACATTAGTGGTGTTACTTGAATTCAGTAACGCTTTGATCTTTTTGATATGAACTGACCACAGTTTCGATAACTAACTCCCTAAATTTCCCTCCATTCCCCGTCTATAAAAACCCATTCATTCCTTCGGAAAAAACCGGGCAAGCTTTCCGGTTGTCCGGACAGCCAAAATAAAGAAAAATAGAAGATATTTTTCGTGTTGTCCGGGGTTTGAAAACCACACACACAAAAAAAAAAAAAAACCACACACACACACAAAAAGAAGGTATGGCACGACGTAGTGGGAAGATCGTATTCCTGCCATTGTTTATGTGCCTGTTGGGGGTTGCAATGGCAGGAGACCCTGTCCTGAGATACGAGTGGAAGGTAACGTACGGCAATATTGCTCCTCTAGGCGTGCCTCAACAGGGCATTTTGGTAAACGGTCAATTCCCAGGACCTGAGATCAACTGCACCTCCAACAACAACATTGTGGTCAATGTATTCAACCAGCTAGACGAGCCTTTGCTTTTCACTTGGGCTGGCGTCCAACAGAGGAAGAATTCTTGGCAGGATGGTACCCTCGGGACCATGTGCCCCATTCAACCTGGCCAGAATTACACTTATCAATTTCAGGTGAAGGATCAGATCGGCAGCTACTTCTACTTCCCTACCACCGGCCTTCACAGGGCCTCTGGCGGCATGGGGATGATCAAGGTCCACAGCCGTGCTCTAATCCCCATCCCGTTTGACTGGCCTGCAGATGAGTACTCCATCCTCCTGGGGGATTGGTACAACAAGGGCCACAAGACCTTGAAACAGATTCTTGATTCCGGTCGCTCCATTGGCAGGCCTGATGGCGTCCATATCAATGGCATGTCCAACAAGGTTGGGGACAAGGATGCCAAACCCCTCTTCACCATGGACGCTGGCAAGACTTACAGGTTGAGGATTTGCAATGTCGGCATGAGGCTCTCCGTCAATTTTAGAATACAGGGCCACACCATGAAATTGGTCGAAATGGAGGGATCCCACACGGTCCAGAACAACTACGACGCTCTCGACCTTCACGTCGGTCAATGCTTATCTGTTTTGGTGACGGCTGATCAAACCCCCAAGGATTACTATTTTGCTGTTTCCAGCAGATTCTTGAAGCAGACTTTGACTTCCGTGGCCATAATCCGCTACAATGGCAGCAAGGACCCCGCATCTCTTGAGCTCCCACCAGCACCTCCAACCAATACTCTGGGCATTGCCTGGTCCATCAATCAATTCCGCACCTTCAGGTGGAACCTCACAGCTAGCGCTGCCCGCCCCAACCCACAGGGATCTTACCATTACGGAAAGATCAATATCACCCGCACCATCAAGATCGCCAATAGCCGCACAATGGTTGATGGAAAGCTCAGATTCGCCATCAATGGAGTCTCCCACAAGGATGCAGAGACCCCATTGAAGCTGGCCGAGTACTTCGGGGTGGCTGACAAAGTATTTAAATATGATCTCGTGAAGGACGACCTGCCAACTAGCAAGGGAAATGTTGTGATGGAACCTAGTGTGGTGAATGCGACATTCAGGAACTTCGTAGAGATTATCTTCGAAAACACCGAAAGGACCATCCAAACATATCATTTGGATGGACACTCCTTCTTTGCTGTGGCCATTGAGCCTGGGAAGTGGAGCCCCGAGAAGAGGAAGAACTACAACTTGTTGGATGCAGTCAGTAGACACACCATTCAGGTGTACCCCAACTCATGGGCCGCAGTGATGACCACGCTCGACAATGCCGGTATGTGGAATCTCAGGTCGGATATGTGGGAGAGGACATATTTAGGACAACAACTCTACATCAGCCTTCTCTCACCCGGACTCTCTACAAGGGATGAGTACAACCTTCCTGAGACTCAACAGCTTTGCGGTATCGTCAAGGACCTGCCCAGGCCTGCTCCATACAAATGACCAAATATCACATACAATTGTCTAGCTAGTAGTGCTTCTTCTTCTTTTTCCCATTTCGCTTTGCATTGAATTTATGTACCCACCGATCATTATCTTTTATAAATTATGAGTAAGAATATCTTATCCTAAGTACTGTGTGTGGCTAGCGCTAATTCATTAATTTAGTTTTATGAGATTAATTTGTTATTGTTAGTTTTCCATAGACCCCAACACACTAAGGTAGCGAAAATATAAAAAATTTATCACATAACTATTATGTAAAAAATCATCTCGTTGCTATTGCGACGCGGATCTTATGCAAACTACAAATATATTTAATAAAGTACAAATGAGATATTATACCTTTAAGCCTTCCGTTTCATGTACAAAATTGTCGTATTCAAATACAAGTCATTCTTGAATTCCCGCTCGATCAATTGAACTGCATAATCGAACTCGTCAACCCGAATGAATCCATGCATATAAGAGCCTAAGCGTTCTCCTTTTAAAAATAGTCCACATGAACGGATCTCCTTAGATTCTCGATTCTATGTCGAAATCAAACCAAGAACCGTAATGACGTATATTAAGAATTCTTTTAATCTATTTCAAACTCTTTGATAATAGACCACCACTTGATTTCTAGTTTGTTAATGATAAGAATCTCTATTCTTATGTTAATAATAAATCAACTAAATCTCTATTTAATTGATTTGATCAATTGATTTCTCCATCAATTTTCATAAATTGATTTTTATCTACCAAATCAATTAATGTGCTTAGACCTTAAGGCCTAATCAAATTAACTCTTTAATTTTATTAAATTAAGTCAACTATTTAATCTAATTTAGCTTATCAATTAATTTAATATATTCCATTGATTAATTAAGACTTAATTAATTAATGGATTGGATCGTCAAGCCTAATTAAATTAACTCTTTAATTAAATTAAATTAAATTAACTTATTGATTCAATTAAATCCATCAATTAATTAATTAACTTAATCAATCGAATATATTCTATCTCAATCAATTAAACCAATACTTTGATTTAATCCTATTAAACATTTTATATATATTTAGGAGTTTATCCATTCATTTGTGCGTGACCCATTTAGTTCACCAATCGATTGGAAATGGGCTCGCACTTTGGTGCAATATTTGAGATGATAAATTCATCAATCGATTAGTTACTTTTGCATTAGAACTTCTTTCTAATCCTATAGTTGTCATCTATCGTGGTTCATGTCCAACAACAAACCCACGACATCTAGTCAATAGGTGAAGTGTAATGCGTGAACCTGTCTGTTTATGATTATCGTGCAAATACATTCCTTTCATTATCTAATCTCTCGATTGAGGTTTAGGATAGGTGATTTTATCAAAAATCTTTTTAACCTCAATTCTATGATTCTTATTTATAATTAGTTTTTTCAACAATCGTTCTAGAAAACTCATTTCTAATCATTGTCTCTACTGTGACCACGAATTTCCATAGACTAGTTAAAATAAAACACATAAGAGATTCACTCACTCTATAAGGTGAGTAAATTGATTCTTTATCGATTCATACAAGCTTTCATACAAAGGAGATCTATACCCAATATAGGTGCCTTAAGACCCGCCACGAGTTCGATACCCCTATCAAAATATAAATGTACAAGTACAAGATTACTATGGAGTTTCAGTCGAAGGACTAATTAAAGCACACCATACGTTGAGGACAATCCTAATTCGATGAGCAACTAGTGGCTCCCATTTAGATGTTCCTCAGTGAACTCATTCTCTAATGAGCACCTACGTATGCATAAGAATGTTTCTATATTCAATGTCTATGAAACAAGGTATCCTCCCATTTGAGATATGTCATAAGTACAAGTCTTAATCCGAGTCATGTTAATGCCCTAACATTTGTTAGACTTTTCGACTTAGAGTGATTTAGAGCACGCCTTAGAGACGTGTTTCAAAACATCCATTCTATGTGCGAGGCCAAATCTCATAGCCTTATGTGATCTAGGAGCTTCAACTATATGTGTATATAGTATTTGAGTATAACCTACACATTATGATGAAGGTGGCCAAAAAGTATATACTTTCATTTCTATTCGAAAAGATTGTCGTTTGTTACGAAGAGAATTTAAAAGCATCGTCAATATCATTGGTTTGCCGGGTACTACTCTAACAATTATTAATATATATTTATCAACTACGTCAAACGGAAATGTAACTACATGTAGATTAACAATATATTATGGGGCGAATTACATTTACCTCCCCTGAGGTATGCCATATTTACAAAAAACACCCCGACGTTTGGAAAATTACAATTACCCCCCTCAATTGAGGGGGGTTGATGTTATATCTGACGGAGTTGATGAAATGACTTTTTTGCCCTCGTCCCCAATTTTTTCGTTTTTATTAAAATAAAAGAATAAATAGGCTTATTTTGAAAAAGACGATTGTGCCCCTCTTCTTTGCCCTAAGACTAATATGTCGATCAAAAGTCAGATTCAACAAAAAACCCTTTTCATCTCCCTGAACCCTCCTCAGATTTCAGCTCTTGAAATTTCAACGAAGAAACTTTGGTCGATTGGGTGGATTTGGAGTGGAGAAACGGTCATTCTTCAAAGAGAGGGACGAATCGGGTCATTTTCGACTGGGTTGTGCAGATTGAGGTACGATTGAGGTACGATTTCATGGGAAAAACCCACATGCAGAAGACCAGGTTTTGTTTGCTCTTTTTTCGTTCAAAATAGGTACAATAGGTTTGATTTTTGCTTGTTTTGTGTGAAATAACAACGTGCTTTCGATTTTGTGGTGTTGTGTTATGCGTTATCTTGTTTTTTTTTTGTTCATATTTTGTTTTGGGTTGTTCGAATATCAAAATGGAGCATGTTTCGTATGTTTTTCGGGTTTTTTGGCTAACAATGGAGCATATTTAGTCTGTTGTATTCGAAAGAAAAAATTCTAGGGTTTTTCGGCATATTTAGTCTGTTGCTATGAACATTCTATTGGGCTCTTGTATAAACTAATGTTTATTCTGAAGACTTCATTTTCCACACTTTGTTGATATGGCTTTGACAGATTTTTATCATAGTCCTTTTAATTGTTGTATTTAGTCTGTTTTTGTTCCTATTTAATTGTTTGTTTATGTTGATGTTGTAGGTATGGGTGATAAGAAATATTGTGTTGTGGTGAATTGTTTGGGGGAATCACAACACATTGAGGATGTTGAAAGAGATAGGTATGGGATAATAGATTTGAGGAATGATATAGTGGACGTTTTTGATTTTCTTAAGGAGGTCAGTTTTTCTATTTATTATGCATTACCTAACAGTGATGAGAGGATGATTATTAGTGATGATAATGGTGTTTTGTCTATGTTTGATCGATTTGGGTGTAGTTCGAGAATTGATATCCATATTGAAGTTGATGATGTAGTAGGTGATATAGATATCGATGATTTGGATGTTGTTGATGTGCATGTTAATATTGATGAACTTGTGGATAATGTGAATGTTGGTAATGTAGATTTGGATGTGAACCTTAATGATTATGTTGTTGATAATGGTGTTATTGATGAAGATAGTGATGATTCTTTGTTTACACCAAATAGTGAAGATGGTGATGATGATAGTGTTCATTTGTCTGATGAAAATGATTGTGATGGCTTATCTGATTATGAATCTGATGATCATTGTGAAACACACAATGACTCAGACAGTGAGTTTGATGATGATCCCTTAAGGGGTGTTATGAATAGGGATGCTAAAAGTGCTCCTTACCATGATGACTCTGATGGTGAGGTAGAACTTAAAATATCCCAAACATTTGATAATATTTATAAATTTAGGAAGGTTTTGAGGAACTATAGCATTCAACAAGGATTTAACATGATTAGAAGAAAGAATAAAAAAACAAGAGTCACTGTTGAATGTGAGCGAGACGGTTGTCCTTGGAGGGTACATGCATCAGTTAATGCCGATGGTGTAACTTTTGAGATTAAAACCATGAATCCTACACATACATGTATTAGGACAGATTGTACAAAAGAAGCTAACAGTAATTGGATTGCTTCAAAACTTGTCAACATTTTGAAGGCTAATCCAAGTATAAAGGCAGATGGTATTAAAGATGAAATGAAAAAATATGGTATCAAACCATCATATATGCAGATTTATAGGGCTAAGAAGAGGGCATTACAAGAAATTGAGGGCAGTCACAGTGACTCTTATGGGAAAATGCCTAAGTATACTAAGATGGTGTTGGCTTGCAATGAGGGTAGTGTAGCTTCATTGCAATGTGATTATGGGAGTATTTCTGTTGTGCCTACTTTTAAAAGATTTTTTCTTGGTTTGTCTGCATTGAGGGATGGGTTTTTAGGGGGTTGTGCCCCATTCATAGGATTGGATGGGTGCCATTTGAAAGGCCATTATGGAGGGGTTCTTCTCGCTGCAGTCTCTTTAGATGCAAATAATGGTTTGTTTCCATTAGCATTTGCAGCAGTAGAATGTGAGTCTAAAGAAGCTTGGTCTTGGTTTTTTGAGAATTTGTCTATAATGCTTGGTGGTTTCACAGCTGATGTACCTTGGACGTTCATGAGTGATAGACAAAAGGTATGTATTTCATTTGTTTTTTATATCATTCATTCATTAGTTGAATATTATTTTTACTCATCACTTTGATTTTTCTGTTATGCAGGGACTAGTTGAGACTCTTGCTGAATTTGTGCCACATGCAAGGAGCAGGAGATGTGCAAGGCATATATATGCCAACTTTAGATTGCAGTTTCCTGGTGCAGCCCTCAAGAGTTATTTCTGGATGGCATCTAGGTCCTACAATCCTAGGGGCTTCAACTTTGCGTTGAAAAAGATTAAGGACATGAGAGAGGGAGCTTATAACTGGCTAATGCAAATACCTGTTGAGATGTGGTCTAGACAGGCATTTGACGGCTCCATCAAGAATGACCATGTGACAAACAATCTGTCAGAGTCATTCAATAATTGGGTTGGTGAGCTTCGGTTGAAACCTATTCTTACATTGATGGATGGACTGAGATCCAAGCTTATGAACAGGTTGTATAAAAGGAGGGATAAAGGGAGGAAGTGGAGTAACAATGTTGTGCCTAAAGTGTTGAAAAAATTAAGTGACCTTAGGAAGCAAGCAAGGAAGTGTAAAATGTTGGTGGCTGGTGATGATAAGTATGAAGTTGAAGATGGGAGTATCCATTATGTGGTGAATTTGGAGAAAAGGACTTGCCAATGTAGAGTGTGGGAAGTTACAGGCATACCATGTAGGCATGCTTTGGTGTGTATCTCCTACAAGAGGGATGACTTGCAAAAATACACTGATTCCTCCTTCTCAAGAGCAAGTTACATGAGATCATATCAGTACATGATCCAACCAATTCCTGATCCCACATTTTGGCCAGATGACTTGGACGCATTGCCAACTGAATTGGATCCACCATTGAGGAGGAATAAGCCGGGAAGGCCAAAGAAGAACAGAAGAAGAGAAGCAGGTGAGGAACCTGCTATTAAGAGATCAAATGTAGTGAGGTGCAAAAATTGTGGAGGGATAGGCCATAATGTCAGGACTTGCAAAAACCCTCAGGTACTTTCTTCATTTTTTTTGTTCCTACATCTGGGTTTGTTGCTACAAACACTCATGACTTGTATTGGAATGAACTTAGGCTGAAGCATCTGGAAGTGGACATACCAAGTCCAAGAAAAAGATTCAGGAATCAAGCACTCTCAAAGGTATTTCAAATACTGCTAAGTTAATTGTTTAATTGTCATTTGTTTTGGTTAACTATTTAATTATACTTAACTACTTAAATAACTGCCTAAACTAGGGACAAACAGTAATCATGATGAAGGATACAATGTGGCAGCTGCAACAAGAGCCAGTTTATCAGAAGTTGTGCCAACCCAATCTTCACAGGCCCATACCAAGCCTCCAGGTATAAATCTGACATAGTTGTGTCACACTTTTGGATGAAATTTTTACAATTGACTAACATGTAATTGCACTTGTACACAGTGGTTTCAAAATCCCAAAGTGACAACAATATTCTTAAGAGAAAGTATAGAGAAGAACATAGAAGAAGTAGTCGTAGAGCATCTTGGGCAGCAAGGGTTAAAATTCTCGGTATTGACAAACGCAAGGAAGGGACAGCTTCACAACCGATCATTGTAGCATCACACACTCAGTCTATGGAAATACGAAGCAAGAAAAGGCATGATCGGCCTACAACCTCAGCCCCTCCACACACTGCACAAAGTTGATAAATTGATGGTGTTGTTTTTGGACAACAATGTTGTTGTTTTTGCACATGTAATCATGTTGTTGTTTTTGCACATGTAATCATATTGTGCTTTTAGCAAAAAGTTGGCTATTTTTGTAAGAAAATTGATGTCAGTTGAAAAACTTACCTATTTTTGTTGGTAGTTTGATGCATGTATGTATTAGGGAACCAACTTGGATATTTTTTGGAACAGGTGATGGGTGTAAATAGGCTATGAACAATGATCATATTTTGGTTATGGACAAATATTTCAATTTATGTTGTTGTTGTATTCTGCACTTCATTTTTTTTTTTAACTTCACTTAAATTCCATTACAATCATAAAAATACATCTAAAAGAAAGCTTTAACAATGTGGACAATGAGGAATAAAACTAACAGCCCCATGTTTACAACTACCAACTTATACAAGAGACTATTAGTATCAACTTTGTTGCTCACAACAACAATCGAAGAACTAGCCTCATTACGACCACGCACAACGTTGCCCATAGCATCATCTTCAATAGGCTCACACCAATGAGAGAAACCATGAGATGGACACGAATAAAAAATGTGGACAATAAGGAATAAAGCTAACAGCCCCAACAACCCCATGTTTACAACTACCAACTTATACACTCTTCCATTACTATCAACTTTGTTGCTCACAACAACATTCGAAGAACTAGCCTCATTACGACCACGCACAACGTTGCCCATAGCATCATCTTCAATAGGCTCACACCAATGAGAGAAACCATGAGATGGACACGAATAAAACAATCTTCCTCGATTACGATCGGTATCCGCAACCAAAATCGTAGTCCTCAAGCCACAATCGGGATGAAGACACCTATCTTTCTTGTACTTTAACCCCCTCAATCGACTAATATGAGAGCCACTTGAACTTGCCATCATGAACCAACATAAAATAGTGCCTGTGCATGTGAAATATATATACAACTCCCTCTAACGGTCATGAAACGGCTATAAACGGCTAGTTTCACATACCACCAGTAGCATTACAATTACCACCCTAAACTTTTAAATTATTACCATGCACACCCCAAGGTATTACTAAACTTACAGAAAACACCCTAGGGACAAAATAGTCATTCCAACTAGGGAGAAAATCCAATTCCCGCCTCCAGATGGGTAATTTCGAAAACTTTAATTTTTTGACTAACGGCAGGTGTAATTTGTTGGACGGAATTTAAATTGAGGGGGGTAATTGTAATTTTCCAAACGTCGGGGTGTTTTTTGTAAATATGACATACCTCAGGGGAGGTAAACGTAATTTTCTCTATATTATGATTGCATTTCAATCTAGATATGCAACTAAACCTCTGGAATTAAACAAGAGCTTCTTAAGCTGAAGAACGTAAATTAAAGAGCGTCTTACTAGCTCATCGTGTTTCTGAACATTCATAATCTCGTAGCTAGACTACAAGTGAAAGAAATTGGTGAAGTGTTTCTTAAGGGTTTATATAGGGGTGGCAATTTCTGACCTAACACGATAACCTAACATGAAAATAACGGGTTAGGATTGAGAGTACATGGGCTGGGTTGAAAATGGGTCGAATCCGAAAGCGACCTGAAAAATATAGGTTGGGTTGGATTGAGTCGTGGGTTACCTAGACATTTCTAATCCTTTTATGGGTTAACTGACAACCCGACCTAACACATCCCAACCGTACCCAAATCATTTTTTTCAATCTTTTTTTCTCCTTTCCCTCTTGTTAGAGAAAAATATATTATGTATAAATTTTAAATCATAACATTTTGATGGGTTATAATTAATCATTAATAATATAATATAGGAAAAATTATGAAAAAGAGAATAGAGAATTTTTTTAGTTATTAAACACACAAATTTTTTTTAGATATTTAAAGATAAGAGATCGTTAAATCTTTTAAATAAGTGAAAAGTCAATTTGAATGAAAACCTATAATTATGTTAGTTATCATCTTCTTCTTCTCTCCAAAAAATATATTTTATTCCTTCAATTATTTGTTTGCATTCATTAAAGTTTTATATGGATTTATTTTAATATTGAAGGAAATTTTTTTATCAAACATTTTTACAGTATATTATAAATAAAATTTAAATAAACTAGAGTAGAAAACGAACTCATTAATTTATAATGTAAATTCCAAACATGTATTTTGTACATAGCCAACCATCACTATAAGAATGTATACTTTTTACCGACGAACCAATTATAAATTTAGTTTACCATGCTAGATTTCATTTCTAAAAAATTTGTTAGTAAATATCTTGTTACTAATTGCTTATTTAGTTTATTTATATTGAATTCTGTCATTAATTAATTATCACATGATGTGATGATACTATAAAACTGTGACAAAATGTAAAAATCTCTTTATCACAAAATTTTTAGTAGACTTAGTGAAAAGGGTGTTTTAATTTTTATAGTGCATACAAAATAAATGTATATATAGTAGAATTAGCCAAATGAAAATTGTGGAAAAAAAAATAACTTTTAACTAGTAAATTATAATTGCTTTAATTTTACTATTAGAAAAGTTGAAATTTTATTTAAAACACGTCAACCAAGGTTGACATGAACCCAACTAAATTGGGTTAGGGTTGAGATCTCATAGGTTTGACAGGTCATGAGTTGGGTTGTGTTATACACCTCAACCCAACCCAAACCCACTCAACTCACCCGAATTGTCACCCCTAGGTTTATACCATGTAAGTTATAAAGAAATCAAGCCTACATCACTATCAATTTCTCAGGGGTTTTAATTTCATTTAATCTTTTTCCTTTTTATTTTAATTTCGATATCACTACAAGAAAAAATAATATTAAGGACAAGGTATGAAAGTGACAATATAGAAATTTTCATCAATAATTGTATTAAGTAATAATAACTTCTATTTTGTCACAAATTAAGGTTTTTTGGTAAAAACGTTTATATTGTCACAATATTACTTAATGGAGACAAGAATTAATATTTTAGTTGTCATCATTGACAATTACTTATAGTGACAACTTGGTGTCAAAAAAATTGTCATTAGGATTTTGTAATATGATTTCATTGTTCCTAAGTTGTCACTATAGGTATGTCACTAATTATTAATTTTGCACTATATTGTCACCTTTTTACACTTTGTTATCACTATTGATATTGTGCAAACTATATTTTGTGGCAACTAAAATTTGTTGTTATTAGATCCCTTAAGCAACGTCCAAAGTTCAAATCCAGATGTTATGAATGGAGCAACTAGGTTGGGAGGGGCACCCCCATAATGGGCTTTTGCAGTATCCTATCCGGACTAGTCGGTCAATGAGTCAGAATAGGATGGTTAAGACCAAAAAAAAAAAATTATTATATTGTAACCAATTGACTCATTCTTTTTTTTAGTGTATTTAAAAATATTATTAGTGAACTAAATTTTTTTATTAGAAGCACAAAGCTCAAACAGGTGTCGACTAGATCAACTCCACTCAATTACGTTACAATCTATATGTAATTGAGTTTCACTATTAATGATTCTAGTGTTTAATATGTATTTTTGAAAAAATAAATTTATCTAATAACATGTGTATATTCAAGTATTCGTTTATTAAATAATAGCATATTTCAGTTGATCTGATATTGGAAACATCCAAAAGAATGCAAATTCAACAAACCATGTTGACAAATCATTATACTTAATAAGGCAAACATTCGCGAGGAGGCGATGCTCCTCCCGCTGCGCCCACGAAGGCTATGGTAGATACATTAGAAGGAGCCCCTCGAGAGAAGGGCTCGTCAATCCAATGAATGGCAAAATTTGTACCCGTTACTCCTTGACGGTCTTCAACGTCATAAGCGTCCTTGGCAGGGGCTGTCCTAGCCCCCTCAGATCAAGAGGAATGCTCGGCAGAGTCCCTCTCAGATTGAGGGAAATTTTCCATTGGGGCTTGGCAACTTGGGCCTTCCCCGGTCTGGTGGTCCTTTCACCTACCGCGCACCTTTTGTGTGACAAGTTTGTGGTAGGGCTAGGAGGTTGGCGCTCCTGATGCCTCTTTTTGTCCAGTTGGGCTATCAAAGGTTGTCTGGCTGCCATGAGGATGTCAGGAACCTATCAATCGAGAGAAGTGCATTAGAAAGATCAGAATTCCAATAAATGGAGATCCTCGGAGAAATTAAAAAACCTTGTACCAAGGCGATCGGATAAGCCCGGGTCACCAGAAGCCCTCAAGCACCCACAAGCCCTGAGGACACTCTTCTTAGGGATGGCAATGGGGCGGGTTTGGCCAAACTCGGGACCTGCCCCGCCCCGAAAATTTTGGACCCGAGCCTGGACCCGTCGGGTCCGATTTATGATTTAAAAATAATTAAAAATTAGTTTTTTTTTAAGAAAATTGATATTATTACAACTTTATAAATATGAAAAAAAAAAATAATAGCACTACTAAAACACTAGTTATTTACAAATGTTTATGAACATATTTTAATTTTTAAAAAATTAAACATCATTATCACATATTTATTTGTACATATTTTGAAATCATAACTTAATTATTAATATTATATAATTATTTTTATATACAAGAGTATCATATTTATTTTTTAAGTAACTATTTATATAATTTATACTTTAATATATGAAATATAGATGTATATTATATAAATTTATATAAAATAATAAATAAAAATTAATATAAATTACTAACTGGTGCGGGTTCGGGGCAGGTCCGGGTTCGGGTCTAACCCGGACCCATTGCCATCCCTAACTCTTCTTAGTAAGAGATAAGGCACTCATCTTGCTACCATTAGTGAAGTCCTTGGCACGACCCTCGTCGAACGTGGGCTCTTCATGCCAGTAATTGCATTGAAGGTTGGGCAATGATCGCCACTTCGAGGGCATTCCCAATTGCCCCTAGTCCTTGACGAATATGAACTTCATCTTCCACCTAACCCCATAGGAAGTGGAAAGCTTCTCAAAAAATCCTGATAGATGGGGACCTGGCTAAGAAATATAAAAAGTCGGGCTTTGTTTCATCGACATCTTTGGGCTCAGACCTGACTGATTCGTTCGAGCGATAAAACTCGAGAAAGTTAGCCGGGCTTGCCTCATGGTTTAGACATTTCATCAATACCACGAAGGCAACAATGATCCTAATGGAATTCGGCCCTAGTTGACTAGGACACACCCCTGTGAATTCAAGGAGCCTTCGCACATTTGGAGGGAGATGAATTTGAAGTCTAGCCTCAAACTAATAAATGTTGAAGGCCGTACACCTAGTAGGAGGTTCCACAATATTATTATGGGGGCAAGGGATTCTCAGGGTAAAGTCAACCTAGTAATTATTTCTAACCCGCTCCAGCTCCGCCTCTGTGACGTTGCTAGAGATGTCTCTAGGGAGGGAAGAAGTTAGAAACCTACCTATCCCCGTTCCTCATGCCCTAGGGTTTTCTTTTGGGGCATCGTGTGCACTAGAACCCTCATTGGGCCTTTTCTTTTTCTTTGATTTCCGCTGTGGGGCTTCTGGCATTTTGGGTGGATGGTTCTCTCGCATGGGACTTGGGGGGATAGTCAGAGCAAGTCTAGAAGCACCATTCCCCATGGAGGAACCAGCCATCGCCGCCTCCTAAGACGGCGGATTTAGGAGGCGGACCTTCCTCTCCACCTCAATCTCTTCCAAAGTAGGCTCTAAATTGTCAATGGATTTTCGTTTTGAAGCCATTATTCTTAGGGTTTTCCTTTTTTTTTTGGTTGTTTGGTCTAGCGAGAAGGAAATGACAAAGAATGAGAGATCTAAAACGAATTTTTGGAAAATAAAATAAAAAGAGAGAAGAGAAGAGAGTGTAATGTATTTACAAGAACAATGCTTGAAGCTCTGAGAAAGGAATAAGATAGGTCCTGGCTCTTTCTCTCTTCTCTTCTCCTCTCTGTCTCTCTCTCTGCTTGATTCTAGTCGCTCTATTGGCAGGCTCGATGGCATCCATATCAATAGCATGTCCAACAAGGTTTGGGACAAAGACGCCAAACCCCTTTTTAATATGGATGCTGGCATGACTTGTAGGTTAAGGATTTGCAACATCAACATAAAGCTTTTCGTCAATTTTAGAATCTAGGGCCACTCCATGAAATTGGTCGAAATGGAGGGACCCCACATGATCAACTACGATGCCCTTGACCTTCACATTGGTCAATGTTTATATCTTTTGGTGACGTTTGATCAAACCCCCAAGGATTACTAGTTTGCCATTTCCAGTAGGTTCTTGAAGCAAGCTCGCACTTCCGTGGCCGTAATTTGCTACAATGGTCGCAAGGACCCTACAATGGACGCCAACACTATCGGCATTGCTTGGTCCATCAATCAATTTTGCACTTTCAGGTAGAACCTTACAGCAAGAGCCGCCTGTCCTAACCAACAGGGATCTCAGTACTACGGAAAGATCAATATCACCCTCACCATCAAGATTGCTAACTGTTGCACAATGGCCAATGGAAAGCTCAGATTCACCATCAATGGAGTCTCCCATAAGGACATAGAGACCTTATTGAAGCTGGCTGAGTACTTCAGGGTGATCGAAAAGGTATTTAAATACAATCTCATAAAGGACAGCCCACCAGCAAGCAAGGGAAATGTTGATATGGAACCTAGCATGGTGAATGCAACATTCAGGAACTTCGTGGAGATCATCTTTGAGAACACCGAGAAGACCATCTAAACATATCATTTGGTTGGACACTCCTTCTTTACTATGGCCATTGAGCCTGGAAGATAGAGCCCTGAGAAGAAGAAAATGAACTACAACTTGTTGGACACAGTCAGTAGACATACCATTCAGGTATAGCCCAACTCATGGGCCGCAATAATGACCATTAAAAATAGCAATGTATCCGAGTTTGGCGGGTCCCCAACCCAAACCAGACCCGCTCGTTGCGGGTTTAGACCCGGTGATCGTGCCTTGAGGTGGGTCATAAGTTGTGGGCCCACTTAAACTCGATTCGTATATGTATACATACACACATATATGTATATTTAATATATTTATAATATAAAAATAAATATACATGGTTTACATGTTTTTCTCTTATTTTTTCTTATGGTTGGACATTTAGAGTATTTCAATTATTCATTGACAAAATTATTTAGTTATGTCTATTAATATTTGACTTGAAACTATGACACAATTATTAGATTGTTCGTTTGTGCCAATTATTTCATGTGAACATATTTTATTAGGGTTTCATGTACAATTTGAATATTTTTTTTTATTAGGTTTCTTATACAATTTAAAATAGTTGTTTTAAAGAAATTTATTAGAACATGAAAATTTCAATTATTAGAGTTGGTTCATGCGGCGGGTTGGGACGGGTTTAGGAACTTGGCGGGTCTAGCCCGTTGAGTTTGGGACGGGTTCTGGGTCCAGAAAAACTCTCGCAGGTCGGGTCTTAGGTTTGGCCAAAGTCATGCTAGACCCGACCTGTTGCCATCCCTAATGACCACACTTGACAGTGCCGGTATGTGGAATATCAGGTCAGATATGTGGGAGAGGACATATTTAGGACAACAACTCTACATTAGCTTTACACTCTATAAGGGATGAGTACAACCTTCCTGAGACTCAACGGCTTTGCAGTATCGTCAAGGACATGCACAAGCATGCTCCATACAAATAACATTTTTATTATTTATATTTCCTTTTTAATTACTCTAATAAATATTTATTAAATTTATGATAAGTTAAAAATAAATTAAAATAAAATATTATTTTGATTAAGAAATAAATAAGAATAGAAAATAGAAAAAAAAATTAAAAAAATCAATTTGAGAGAGGAGAGGAAAGAGATAAGAATAGAAAAGGGAAAAAAACAAAAACATGTTGTTTGGGTGAGGGGAGAGGACATAGAAGAGTAGTTAAACAATAATAAGAGTACTTTGGAAAGTTCAGTAAACTCAAAGGGTCACACGCTTTATTAATTAGATAGTGTATATATATATATATATATATATATATCATTTTGTATAGAATCAAGTTTGTTAAATGGCCCACCATTTTCACGTAATTGTTTTAGGCCAGACAGCGGTAGAATAATGGAGGAGCTCATTAGATGCAATTCAATTGAGCACTATCGAATTGATATTTTTAACTGTTATATTAAGTATAGTGATGGAATAATTTTTATCATTATCATATTCAAATCTAATGGCTAAAAGTACCAATTAGACAACGCGAACAATTCCTAATATAGGAGCAATCTGCACTAGTGACCTAGAAAATAGTATCAATATTGCAAAAAGAGAGGAAAAAAAAAAAAAGGAAGAAAGTTAGCTTGCAATTTTGCTAGCGAAAGTTACTGGACGAATTTTGCAACTTTGCTTATTATTTCTCTATTTCTTAAAAAATCACACAAAGTTCCAATTAACGTGTATGGAAAAATCTCTATACTAGCTTGCTCATCATATTTCTAGGCATTTAAAGTCTCTTTATGGTGTAAAACAGAACTCTAGAACTGCATGGGAGTGATTGAATGATTAATTCTCATTCAAATCTTGAAACCATTGACGCCACCTAGTTTAATTTGTAGAGCATCATAAGAATGATTTACCAAACTCATTTATGTAGGTGGTGTACTAAATACTAGTGGATCCTTTTGCCAGAAATTAGCAAAAGTTTCGCAACAATAACTTTTTTTTTTATTCGGTAAAATACAATCGAACAAATTGGTGAAGGTTAATGGGAGAGTTGGATAAGGATGAGGTGTTAATGTATAAATAAAAAAAAAATTACATTATTATATTATTACTGCAAAGATAGGATTATTTAAAAATATGTATACTTGTACTTGATAGCGATTAAAGATATAAATCTATATTTTTAATTATTATAACCATTTTAGTTATTATTATAATATTTAGAAAAAGGAGATGTAATTTGAACAAAATATGTAAATCTAATTCTAGGAGGACTCGGAAAATGTTTTGACAAAAAAGTTTCAAATATGGGCTAACTGTATTTCAAGCAAAAATATAATAACCATCAATTTTAAAGTATCTTTCATAAGCTTTGTTGGTTGCTATCCTATCTCGAAAGTATTATCATATTTTTAAAATGGAAAATTGAAAACACATTGTTGTTGTCGCTTGAATTTAGTAAAGCTTTGAATTTTTCGAAAGGAACTGACCACAATTTCCATAACTAACTCCCGAAATTTCTCCTCCATCCCCCTCTATAAAAGCCATTCATTCATTCGGAAAATACCGGACAAGCATTCAAGTTGTCCTCCGGACAAACAAAATAAAAAAGGACAAACAATTTTTCTTATTGTCCGGAGTTTGAAAAACCAAAAAGAAAACACAGAAAAAAAAAAAAAGGTATGGGGTGGTGTGGTGGGAAGATGGTATTGCTTCCATTGTTTATGTGCTTGTTGGGGGTTGCAATGGCAGGAGACCCTGTCCTGAGATATGAGTGGAAGGTGACGTACGGCAATATTGCTCCTTTGGGCGTGCCCCAACAAGGCATTCTGATAAATGGTCAATTTCCAGGACCTGAGATAAATTGCACCTCCAACAACAACATTGTGGTCAATGTATTCAACCAGCTGGACGAGCCTCTGCTTTTCACCTGGGCTGGCGTCCAGCAGAGGAAGAATTCTTGGCAGGATGGCACCCTTGGGACCATGTGCCCGATTCAACCTGGCCAGAATTACACATATCAATTTCAGGTGAAGGACCAGATTGGCAGCTACTTCTACTTCCCCACCACCGGCCTCCACAGGGCCTCTGGTGGCATGGGGATGATCAAGGTGCACAGCCGTGCGTTGATCCCCATCCCATTCGACTGGCCTACCGATGAATTCTCTATTCTACTTGGGGATTGGTACAACAAGGGCCACAAGACCTTGAAACAGATTCTTGATTCCGGTCGCTCCGTTGGCAGGCCCGATGGCATCCAGATCAATGGCATGTCCAACAAGGTTGGGGACAAAGACGCCAAACCCCTCTTCACCATGGATGCTGGCAAGACTTATAGGTTGAGGATTTGCAACGTCGGCATGAGGCTCTCCGTCAACTTCAGAATCCAGGGCCACACCATGAAATTGGTCGAAATGGAGGGATCCCACACGGTTCAGAACAACTATGATGCTCTGGACCTTCACGTCGGCCAATGCTTATCCGTGTTGGTGACAGCTGATCAAACCCCTAAGGATTACTACTTTGCCGTTTCCAGTAGGTTCTTCCAACAAACTCTCTCTTCCGTCGCTGTAATCCGCTACAACGGTGGCAAGGAGCCAGCATCTCCTGAGCTCCCCCCAGCACCTCCAACAAACACTCTCGGCATTGCCTGGTCCATCAACCAATTCCGCACTTTCAGGTGGAACCTCACAGCTAGTGCTGCCCGCCCCAACCCACAGGGATCTTACCACTACGGAAAGATCAACATCACTCGCACCATCAAGATTGCCAATAGCCGCACAATGATCGATGGAAAGCTCAGATTCGCCATCAATGGAGTCTCCCACAAGGATGCAGAAACCCCATTGAAGCTGGCCGAGTACTTCGGGGTGGCTGACAAGGTATTTAAATACGATCTTGTAAAGGACGACCCACCAGCAAGCAAGGGAAAGGCTATAATGGAACCTAGCGTGGTGAATGCAACATTCAGGAACTTTGTGGAGATCATCTTCGAGAACACTGAGAAGACCATCCAAACATATCATTTGGATGGACACTCCTTTTTCGCTGTGGCCATTGAGCCTGGGAAGTGGAGCCCTGAGAAGAGGAAGAACTACAACTTGTTGGACGCAGTCAGCAGGCACACCATTCAGGTGTACCCCAACTCATGGGCCGCAGTGATGACCACACTCGACAATGCCGGTATGTGGAATCTCAGGTCGGATATGTGGGAGAGGGCATATTTGGGACAACAACTCTACATCAGCCTTCTCTCACCCGGACTCTCTACAAGGGATGAATATAACCTTCCTGAAGCTCAGCAGCTTTGTGGTATTGTGAAGGATTTGCCCAGGCCTGCTCCATACAAATAAACATTTAATATCACTTATATACTACCTATAATACATAACTATTAGCTAACTGCTACTTTTTCTTCTTCTTTTTGCCTTTTCAATTGGCACTCGATTTATGTACCCACTGATAATTATTCTTTTTTATATCTCACGAATAAAAATACTTCATCCTAATTACTCTGAGTGGCGAGCGCTAATTCATTGGTTTAGTTTTTTTACATGAATTGCTTATTAATATATAATTATCAATTACATAAAATTGAAATCCAAAGAATACTTTATCCTAATTACTTGTGTGGCTAGCGCTAAGTTAGGCCTGTCAATGCCCTATCCATACACAAACCCCATGCATATCTTCAAAAGTATTTGTTTACCCTAACTTATCCAGACGTGGTTTGAGACCCAACGGGTCTAAGCTTCGAGTTCAACTAGCCAGACCCGACAGGCCTAGGCTTCGAGTTCAATTGTCAAGGTAAAACCCAAGTTTTTTCTTTTCTTAATTTTTTTTTTTTTTTTTTGCGTTTTTACACTTATATTTCATCAATTTTATCTTGTTTTTTTTTTCAGAAGGAAAATTTATTTCTTAGTTTTCCCCAATTACCCTCATTAAGACTTGAACCCATAACAAATGTATTTACAAGTGAAGTATCTTACCATCAAGCTATATATATGTTTGTTGCCTCATTATCATTTCTTCCAATAATATATATACATATACATACAATTTACATGTTTTAAATGTAAATAAGAAATATCAGAATTATTTTTTATAGTCAAAAAAATTGAAAATAATATTAGAAAATATCCCATTCCACTAATTTTTCACGTTAAAAGACTCCAAATTCAATTTTTAAACTAATTAAATTATCTTTTTAACTTTACTTCAATAAATATATATATCTTTCAACTTATCTTATTGAAAAATCTCAATGAATTAATGAAATAATTCATCACAAATTTAAAATTGTGACAAATTTTATTTATCACAAATTAATCGGTAAATATTTTGTTACTGATCATTATTTAATTTGATTTTAATAGAATTTTGTTATAAAATTATCGTAAATGTTCATATATGGATCTTTATTTCAAAATTTAATGGTCCAAATTTATCCCTCAATACAAAAAAACTATATACTATTTAAATTATAAATTTAAAATATATATATATCTATATATAATGTTAATAATACATTACGTATATATTACACATATAGCACACGCTCACACGCAACTCAGACTCAACACACATGCACATCACATATTCTCACACACACACACACACAAGCACACAATTAAATACACACAACATAGCACGAACTCACAATGACACACACAGCACATATTCACGTACACACACAACATAGCACACTCACAATCAAACACACACATATATTTGAAATACCATTCACAAACACATAACAAAATCAAAAAATTTGGGGATTAAGACTAAAAAATATGCAAATAGAAACTAACAAATAAAACTGATAGTAAGAGTTTTACAAAAAAAAAATGGTAGTAAGAATACCCATTGGGTATTATTACCCACCGGGTATGAACATGTAAGACTCTACCATACCCTAATCCATACATTAGTATTAGTATGGGTTTGGGGTAGGGTATGTGTAAATTTAAAAATTTCAGAGCACGGATTGGATATGGATCTG
Organism: Petrea volubilis; assembly: GCA_026212405.1. Taxonomy (NCBI): domain Eukaryota; kingdom Viridiplantae; phylum Streptophyta; class Magnoliopsida; order Lamiales; family Verbenaceae; genus Petrea; species Petrea volubilis. The sequence continues at coordinate 328,718 of CM047880.1, read as the reverse complement.
GATAGATAAAACCTTACCCATTGACAGGCCTAATCCAAATATAAGTAATTGACAAGAAAAATCATCCTATGCTTCAAACCCAAAAGAAATATTTCACCAAATCTATTAGCCCAAAATGAGTCAAGAATAGACCCAAGTACATAGCCCAATTTCCAAGCCCAACCAAACCAGGTCACCACTATCAGACCACCGTCGATCTGTCGCCAAACTGCTGCCACCTGTCGCAGGAAAATTACCTTAACAACGCCACTGGGTGCATCTTCACGAGCCCAACCATACCCCTCATTAATATTTCCAAATTTCATGTATTTTGAATTTAATTTGGCAAAAACCAACTCCAAGCCCTAGTTTTTGCCACCTTCATCCTTCCATCCAAATAAAAGCACAAACACCAATTAGTTTACAAAATTTTCTTCATACATAGCTTTCTTACATTATTTTGTCCAAAACCCATCTGAAACACCTGAGAAAATCGTCGGAAAATGGCTCATCCACCACTGCGCACGCCACGGTTCTTCGATCAGCTGCCACCAGCAACTGCCTTTCAAGAATTTTTAGCCATGAATCAACTCATCGCTACATGGTTAAATGGATTATGTGAATAATTTCTAGGTTTAACACGGATTTGAAGGTCGAATTTGTGTGTGTGTGTGTGTGTGTGAAAGAGAGGAGAATGACGGGTTTTGGGGAGAAAGAAAAATAAGAAATTCCATTTTAATCACAAAGTTGCCAAATATTTCAAGTTGACCCCAAATATGTTGAATCGCCTCCAATTCATTCCCCAAATATTTGTGCTATTTTTAAATAAACCCCACATCCTTCAATTTGGCCCTTGTAGTATTATTTTTTTTCAAAATAGTCCTTGATGTTTGAATTTTGGAGCAATTAACTCTTCCATTCCCTTAAATTGAGTCCTCAAATTCTTAAACCATAACATTGACATCCTTTTGCCAACTATTTAGGGGTGTTACAGAGTATTTACTTTCCTTTCGAATAATGATTCATCTTAAAGGGGAGGTTGAAGATAAACGCGGGAGAAGATAAGTGTGGGATAATTACAATCAAGGTAAATAAGTATTCCTTTTTCTTTTTTGGAAAAATGGTGTGAATGTCTGTGTTAAATTATTAAAATTAAAATCAAGCATTATACTATCCTCACATTAATTTGCAAGTATTGAATTGGGTTGAGTTTAGTGGTAAACTACATCTATACCTAAAAAAGTATTTCACATTAAAATTTTTCGTAAACGATATGCACAAATCTATAAAAAGTATATGATTCAAAATTAGTCCACTATAATTATTAGTATTCAAAATTTATTTTATCTTACTAATTAGAAAAATAATTTTGCTTATTTCTCTAAATGTTTTTAATGATTTGTGATATTCATGTATGAGTAATTTAATCTTAAAAACTTTTTATTGTTGTTTCGTATTTTTATTTGATTTGATTTTCTTTTGATCATGTGGCATGAGAAATTAATCATTTAAAATGCATAAATAGTTCCAGTGAGTCTTTAATTTTTTCTTTCTCTATATGTATGTATTTAAGATGTTCTTTATTTTTTCTATTTCTTCGTTTTTACCTTTTTTTTAATATTTGGAACTTTAATATGGCCATAAGCACAATACTAACTCTTACACATATATAAAATATTATGATCTTTGCTTTATAGATTTTAATTCGTGTGTAGTTATCTATGTAGGTTTTTGCACTTTATAACCAATGTCAACTGTCATTAGAACTTTCAAATTAAATTATTATTATATTTCATTTTTTTCAGGATAATTCAAAAGGTTTGAGTATGACTTATACATCCATTTCTTAGTAAATTGTTGAGCTCAAATGAAAATGTTGTCGAATTAAAAATTATTTGTAATAGATATTACAATATTTTTCATATTTTTTAGTCATTATGAAAACTATATATCATGATAGTAATGTCATTTTCGTGCATAGTACTAGATACACACTAGTTTAATTGATTTAAAATTAATTGTCATATATAACAGACTTCAAAGAATAAATTTGGAAACATATATCAACATGCCAAAATAAAGAAAATCTAAATTATCTATCTCATGGTCTATATAAGAAAGAGATGGACACATAGGATGATCTACATTTTAAATATTATAATCTAAAATGATTATAAATTTATACTTGTCAGACTTTATCCATGTGGATATACACATAATGCTTGGATCGTCCTCAGGTCTCTAAATTAATACAGATAGATTTGTAATTTCTAGATTTTGACGAACAACTTCTTGTGCAATAGTTAAGCCAAACTTGATTAATAGAACTATCCCCAAAACAATGTACCATTAATAATTATCAGCCAATAAATTATTTATTTATCTATTTATTTTTATATGTGTTCACATAAAATTTTATATCTATAAATACAAATTACAAGACAAGAAAAGTATATGACAAATATTTGAAAAAATTATGAATTAGTGAAAAATAATTTCTAAAAGATTAATCCCCTTATTTTTTTTCTCTGAATTTGATTTGTCACTCTAATAACGTGATTCGTAACTCCGAAAACTCCGATGGAAGCCGTGAAGAACACCAAGAAAAATGTCGATTTGCTGATTTGACACCTTGATTGCATATCAAACGCCTTATTTGGATGATTTTCGTGAAAAATGCCTTGAACTTTGACTTTATCACCGTGGATTTGAGTTGAGAGAAATGCCAAAACGCAAGGCTAATACTTTAATCGCGGTTTGAACGCTTTGATTTGATGACTTTCGCGAAGAACGCTAGGAATTTCGCCTCTGATCTTCACGAATCTTCTTGAGCTTGACTTGAGAGAATTTCGGAATTTTCTTGACTTTTCTTACTTTGGAAGACTTCTTCATGTTTTTTTTGACCTCCAATTGATCCTCTTTTATAGGCATTTATGCAAGGTTTTCAGATTGATACCGACTTTTTGGGTATTTATTTCTTTAATATAAATTATTTTTAAAGAGAAAAACATTATTTTCATGTCATGATTTGATTGGTCCACGTGATCAAATGCGCCACTTGTCATCATTTGATTGGTTATGAACTTTCGGATTGCAAGACTTGATTTGATTGGCCGGGACATTTCATATTGACACGTGGCGACGTCTCATTCTTTGGAAAAATAAATATTAAAATATCAATTAAAATTAACTATTAAATACTGAAATTAAATTTGGAAAACTCCAAAGTATTAATAGAAAAACTAATTAATTTTTAATATTTTAATTTACACTTGTCAATTTTTAATAGGACGAAATTTAATCGCCAACAATAGGTCAACATTTATTTCAGAAAGATGCACAAGAATGCTACAAGCATCTTGAAAATTCTGTGTGGCCTGCCTAATTTGAGTAGGTGGATCACTTATTTGCTTAAAACTTTTGTCACAGGTTTTAGCTTTTGCAAAAGCTACCTCAGCCAAATCAAGCAATTCTTAAAAGTGGAAGGTAATGTTGTGGAGAAGCTTAAATGACTCTTCAATATCACTAATCGCACGAGCATAATTATCCAAATAGGAAATACATCTATAAATCAAAGGTGAAGAATTATAATACTGGTTGATAAATGCTAGGATCGTATCATGTGCTCGAACTGCATGTTCTTCCGTTGCTTCGGTAATTGTCTGGGCTTGCTCAAGATAGTTTAAATCGATTTTGGGTCCCATAAACTGAAGGCAGAAACTGAAATTTCGTGTTACGCTACGAAATCCCTCTAAAAGTGAGTCGTATCTTTGTGTATCTATTTGCAATGATGTTGTAATGAAGCAGGAATGATGTCATGTTTTTGTTTCTCATTTTTTTTTTTTTGGCCTACTCGTTGGGGGCGGACGAGAAGCTAAGTGATGAGTTTGAGAGAGTCAAGTCCGTAAGATAAAGAATTCTATTTGTGTGGATCTTTGAGGAGCAAATGAAGGAAATATATATATAAGCACATCTTCTCTTGAGAAGTTTATACATTGTTTATTGCCATATTTAATACTTAATGTACGGAAACTATCAGTTACTTCTTAGACTTTAACTGCATCGAATGTCCCCAAAATTTTGAGTTGGTGATTGTATGAATTTTTCAAATTTAGTTGAAATGGTTAAATATTTCAAGATTTGAGTTAAAACGTGTAACTACAAATTAATGGGGCTTGTCGCCACTAGGCTTAGAGCCGAGTGGTGGGGATTCGAATTTGGTACCAATGAGGTTCTGAATTCGAACCCTCTTGTCCTCTCCTCCTTTCCCCTTGAGTAATTGTGAGCGTGTGTTTGGGAGGGTGTCTTTCCGGTTGATATCTATAGAGTGTCGCGAGTTGATTGTATCAAAATAATAATAATAATAATAATAATAATAATAATAATAATAATAATAATAATAGTATTGGGGCTTGTCTTGGCTATATAATTGATTTGTCTTTAGAACTATAAAAAATTATTTAATAATTAAGGGGAATATTTTTACCATTACAATTTGTGAGACATTAGATACCAAGTGATGTTTCAAAAAAACACTTTTATTTTATAAGCAAAATAGCCTTAATTAATAGTTAAATATTTTACAGGGGATTTTATTGGTACTTTTGTCTTACAGATACACCCCTTAATGTTTGCATAATTATAAAAACTGCCCATATGGTTAAAGTTTGTCTCATAATTGGACCCTTAAACAATGATGACATGGGTGGTTTTGTAATTATGTAAATTTTAGGAGTCTAAGTGTATTTACACCAAATCTCAGAGTTGTAGTTGTATAGTTATCCTTACTTGCCGGGGGGGGGGGGGGGGGGGTTGGTAAACATATAAGGTAATATGTAAGTACTTGCAAGGCTATAGGTCCTCATCTGCAGTTGTTTTCCCATGTTGGAGAATTTTAATAAATATATAATAACTCTTCCTCTCTAAGAGCTTAAGTTCTAAGTTAAAGTGGTCATTCAATAGACCGACTTAGTTATCGTTCAAAATTACAATCTTTGAGCCTTTGTTGTGATATGAACAACAAAATTTATAGTTAGGCCATAATTCAGGTAAAAATCATGCATTAGATCAATAAAAGAGTGAGACATTTGTGCATCACTGCATGCCTAAAAATGGCTAAAACAATCACATAATACATTGTACCAAATCGTTTCACATTATGCAAAATACAAGGTAATTTCCAATGGCGACAGGAAGTTAAACAAACATATCATCCTAAAAAATTTCCTATTCCCCGATATATATATATATATATATATATGCACCACAAGAAAACACAGCTAGATATAATATGACACATAAATATAAAATATGAGTATTTGTTATGGATCATGCATGTATTGACTTATTTTAACAAGATCGATAATCTTGGAAAATGATATTCTCTGTGGATGATAAAATGTTATATATTTTTCTGTGGGTTACAAATTTTAGGGTGATATAATAGTTTTTGAAGGCAAAAGAAGAACATTTTATTTCTATAATCACTTCTTTTTTTGCCACTTTATAGATCCAATTTATATGTTTTTGGCTACATTGTGAGAGCGCTAAGATTCATTTATATTCACGTTTAATTTACTGCATGCACATTTTGATATTGGTATTTCATCTTCGTTTTCATTGTTTGGCTCTCAAATTTACATGTTGTATAATTAAATTATTTCTTGGAATACAACTAACAAACGAATATATAGCACCTCTGACCCGGAGTAGCTAATCCCGAGCCGGTCGCTAAACAAACGGAACCAAAATATTTCATAATAAACACCAACACCTTGAAATTTCAAGCTTCACAACTAACAAAATTTTCCATTAAATACTATTTATAATAAATACAATAAGAATTCTTTCGACACAACCAACAACCTTTACCTGTAAGATCAACTACTAGACTCCCCGATATTGCTTCCAAGCACTGCTTTTTACTTCACTACCTTTCTTACGCAAAATACTCTGGGCCGAAGAACATAAAATAAAATAGAGACCGTAAGTTCTAATGACTTAGAGAAGAGAACATGCAAGCGAATAACAAGAATATCTAAATTTCAAATAAATACGTAACCTTTTATAAAATAAATCAAACATGAAATTCGAATATTCCAATTATAACAAAACTCACTTGAAAAACATTTCGATCAATTGATCACAAAATCGTTTGATTAACGAAACAAATCATAAAGCACTACTTTTACTAGATCTCGAATTCGTAGTCCACAAGACGACTTTGTACTGAAAATAGATATTTTCATAACAAAACTTATACTTAATATCAAATTAGATATTTAACTAAACTATCTCGACACTATCTCATACCAACGAGGAGCCCTCTCAAACATCAAAATCATTGGTGTCAATATTTGAAAGGACATTTTCTTTCATAACCAACTATTTGACCCTTTCAAAATAAATTGTGGGTTTAAAACTCAAGCCTTATCACTCCACTATAGATCACATCAGAACATAAATTCACCTTAGTCCTCTGATTCTAGATGGCCAACCCAGATAAAACAGAATATAATGGCATGACCAATTACATGTTGATCCAACACCAACAGTAGCTAACGTCTAGCTACATTGGAGATCACATCCAAATGGGTACTACTTGAGAGACTAGCCACCGTCGGCCCAATACCACCCAGTCGTCTTTCCAAAACTATTCCCAGGCACTAAAACTTTCCAAGGGCATCCCTAAGGGTAACAAAACTTCTTTAGAGCGTCCTCAAGGGTAACAAAATAGAATAAATCAAAGTGCCCAACTATTTATAATTCAAAAACATATATCACGTAACTTATTATACCCTTTAAGGGTACCAGCAATAATATGATCCGTAATGGACATTCAACAACTTATAATCATATTTTTGAGAATTTCATGAAATCACATTTCAAAATTCAAAAGAATGTGAAATTTTCGATAAATTACAAATTCGAAAGCTAATATACCAAGTATCACATATGGTGTAGACGAAATTGTTTATAATGTGTAAAATCATACTTTTGAGAAATCAATAATTATCAAAATTAATATTTACTTCATATATGTTATTTGCCCATTAAGAAAATCTCGTAACGACAAATATGAACATCACCCATCGTCCAAGCTCACTTTACCAGTCCAGTATACTTGGTCCCTCTAGAGCTCATTACCTATATAATCCATATAATATTATAAATCAACAAGACATATATGATCATACTAATTCTTAGACCAACTATGAGTCGAATTCTCTCAATTAAATATCGTTTATGCTGTTTCAAGGATATTGCGTATATTGAAAACCATTATCATATGTATGCTCTTAGGTCTTTAGATCACATTATTAGCTATCATCCCAATTTTATAATTTAATCTCTAACATGTCCAAGTCCAAAACATTATAAATATGCTCAATTTAAAGGTTAGATCCAATATTAAGCCCATCCTTAATAAGTTACAATATATGAAGTATATCAATTTAATTAAGTTACAAATGGGCTAAAATAACCAAATCACTACTCCATCACTATTTTTATTACTAAATGCTTAATAAAATATATAATTCCTAACTTATTCAAAGGTTTAAGACATCCCCTACATTGTATGATTCTTAGGCCCCACAAATTATAATGTCCAATATATCATTGGATTTTCATCTCGAATTATTCCTTGAATCGAGTCTTTAACACTAAAATGTCCTAATAAGCAAGTCCCAAGTCCATTCAAATTTATTCTATAACTTTAAAATCCAAAATGATAAAGTCCAATCATCCCATTTCATTCATAATTTTTAGGTCCAAAATCTATTCATTAGTTTAATTTTTGACATTAACTGATTATCAATATATATTTATCATTAGTTGCATCAATTCTTAAGGGTTTATGCTATGTAGCTTCTGAAGAAATCCAACATACATGATTATCAATTTCTCAAGGGTTTTAACTTCTTTTTTTTTCTTTTTTTATTTCAATTTCAATTTCAAGCCTTCTTTCAAACAAAACTGTAGCCATAGTTCGAATACAGGTCCTATTATGGGTTCATTTCTAATGTATTCTCATAATTTTTACAATTTCAAAAGGTAAGAGTAAACTCAAATCTTAAACTATGATATGTATTTTAGAAATCACATTTCAATATTTAAAAATATTAATAAACAATTTTTTTTTTATTTGAAGTACAAAGCTCAAAGAGGCATCGACAAGATCAACTCGCCTTGATTACATTACAATCTATTAGATTTTGCGTAAACTTTCACTATTAATGACTCTAGTATTTAATATGCACTAAAAACAATTAAAAATTTAACTAACAACATGTGCTTATTCGAGTATTCGTTAACTAAAGGGCAAATACACTTAACCCCCTTACACTACGCTTATGCAACACTTTATCCCGTTATATTATATATATATATATATATATATATATATAAGGGTGGAGTCAGAAATTTTTGTTTGGACTGCGAAGTTAAATTTTAATAATATTATAATAAGTTTTACTTAATTCCTCCATTTTAATTTGTTTACAAACAAGGCGTTAACTATTATTTGTACAATATCTATTATAACATTTTACTTTTTTAATTTTTAAATAATAAAATGTTCATTAGTGTGAGAGAAATAAACTGTACAACAGTTATTATTATTATTATTATTATTATTATTATTATTATTATTAGTATGCAAATATGCATAATAGATTAAGAATTTTTTGTTGGGATTTTATTTTATTTTATTTTATTTACTAATACTTTCTTGGTTGGCAATTAAATCTTATTTTATTCTAATAAATATCAAAATTAATCTTTTTGGATCATAACAAATTATTATTATTATTATTATTATTATTATTATTATTATTATTATTATTATTCATGCTTTCTTTTATTTCTTTCAAATTCTTAAAGTTTATTACACAAAAATATAATGGCTATAATTTTATCAATGGGTTGAGCTACAAATTGTTAAAAGAGTTGGTAATCGCACAATAATTGAGCTAAGCTTTATGGATCAGAACATGAAATTATAAACACCTGAAAAATTATATTTGTGGTCTTCAATACAACATAATAAATTTGTGAGATTAAAAATAATATTAATGTTGGCACTTTTATTGTTAAAATAATCAGTAACATAATAACAAAAAGTATAAAATTTTGCTTACCATCATGTTTCCAAAGATTCAAAATCTCTTTATGGAGTAAAACATAACTCTAGAGCCCCATGCAAGTGATTGAGTAATTTTATAGACTTATCGACTAAGACAAAGAGCGTCCATGCCTATTTTCTAAATGTAAAGCGTTATTATGGTTAAAACACTTGAAACTTTTATAGTAAATTAAAGCAATCACAAATCAATTGCAACAATTTCATATAGACTTTTTTTAAGTTAATATGTCATATAGCCTTTATCATAAATTTTCAATATTAAATTTTAGCTTCATGATAACCTTGTGATTAGAAATAATTAACTCCATAGATATGCAATTGTCCACAAAGTCTAAATATTAATTGCGACAAAAAAGGATACTATATATGTAACTTGTATATTGAGAACTAAATATAACTACCATTCATCTATTGCTTAAGATATGCCTAGAGTTTTATTAAATGTTTGTGAACTTTGGTCACTAGCCGGCATGTAAGAGAGACTCTTGTGCTAGTCCTGTGAAAGAAATGAGTGCCATCTCCAGCTTCTCCATCAATCTTCAAGTTTGGACCATGGGTAACATTTATAGCCTGGACAAATCAGGAAAGCCAGTCATTGCTAAGAGGATTGAAATTCTGTATAAACTTAAATGAGAGGCCGTTTGGGTCATTGTTCGTTGCAACGGTTGTGGGGAATGGAATGAAGACCACCGTTCCAGTTCCATTGCAACGTCACAGCTGTTCCACACATTATTTTTTTCGAAATAAAACTACAATAATTGTGCATGTTTTTTTCTCTTTTATAGAGATTCCTTCTAGCTTATCTCAACTTTCCTTCTCTTTCCCTTATTCTTTGTTTGTTTTCCAGAGAATGAGGTCTAGGAGCAGGTTTACAGAAGCCTTTTATAAGGATTCCTTTTTGTTTTTTTTTTTTTTTACTGATTCACCTCAAAACATGAGAGAGAACTGTGCCGATTTGCCATTCCAACCGTTCCATTGCTGCGATGAATCAACAAAACATTGGAACGGGTGTTATAACGCCGTAACACCACCGCCTGAGACAAACACAGGAACAACGGAACGGAGGCCTCCGCTCCAGTTCCGTTCCGGCCATTACCGTGCCGTTCCGGCTAACCATGGTTTGGATGGACTCTTTCTTAGACAAGAACCACTTATTTTTTGAAAACAAATTTCAATGAAAAAAAAAAATGTGTTTGGATGGACCTTTTAACAAAAGCAGAAGTTAGGAAAAAAGCCAAAAAGTAGCTTCTTTTTAGAAGCTAACCAGAGTAGCTTCAAATAAAAGCACCTTTTAAAACATTTCAATTACTGCATCCAAACCCAAAACTACTTGACTTCAAAAAAAAAAAAGTCCATTGTAAAAAGCACGGTTCAAGAAGCACTTTTTGTAAATCCTATCCAAACGGCCTGAATCCTGTTGTATTTGTCACCCCTGTTCAAAACATCTTACCTCATCATATCGCTGATTCTCACAATCTTTTATGCCGTGCAAATAGTCTGGAAGAAAACCATAGGATATCGGTGATTAAAGATAACCGCATCCAGCATGCACTCTGATAAAAAGTTGCAAAATTAGTATTAACCTGAGTATGCCATGTCTTTAAATATCAGCAAGCTGCGAGGCATCAGTGCCACAGAAAAGGGAACGTATTCGCTTAAATGCTCGCCAGAAGTACTCGTCCCCATGTGTGCTGGATTAGAATTTGTATTCTCGTTATTGTTTCCTGACGTGTCTGTGGCATTTCCAAAACTAGGATGGGGTGTAAAGTCCATAACGACAGGTGATCCAAGAGATAAGATGGCTACCACAGGCGCATATGCAGGTCCATCTTGGTGTGGCTGTTTAGAAAAATCATACTGCAATCAGTCGTGGACAAAGGTACCGACAAACTTTGTAAGAAGGCAAACTATTTTCTTGATCCCTTCCGTCTCCAATACAACAGTAAAAGCAAGCCCATCAGTGGAACACAATTGAGAAAAGACCACAAGAGAATCACGAGTTCAAAGAACTACAATTGAAGATATATAGGCATAATCGAAAACAATAATGCACTTTAAGTTCAGTACCCACCATAATTCCTTGGTCAGGGAGATATTCATTGATAAGCACATGATTAATCGCAGATGGGAACAACCTTGATTGCTCGTATATCTGGTGTGTGAATTTCGTAAGCCAGGGTGGCACTGCAAAACACAAGAAACAATGCCTTTTGAAATTCTTTTACCGGAGTTCATAACCGAGCATCATTTCCCAGACTCATCGGTAACGTCATCTTCATCTGTCAGACTGGCGAACTTTGCATGTTTGTGCTTGTCTATATAGACATATTATGTATATACGTATGTATGATATGTATATAAACAAATAAGAATAATAACCGACCATATTATACACAATAACCGACCACTTTTCATCAACAATACCATGCTGTCATCACTAAAAAAATGCAGGATTCAAGCGTTAACTACATGAACGGTTGCATCATATTCAACCAAATACATCATCCAATACGAATAATAAGAGCAGAAACAGTAGAGGCATGGACATCACAATCACACCAACCAGAGAGTCGCCACGAGAATTGTATTGGGGAATAATTGAATAGGTTGCATAACTGGTGATGGGAAGAGACAGAACCCCCACTCCCTCCCCTAACTAAAGTTTATATCGAGCTAAACCTTATATGAATTTTTTCTGTAAAATTTGAATTGCGTCCCCCCTAAATCATAGCGATACCATTAATATTTTATAAAAATTTGAATCCCCAGACCAAAAATTCTGGCACCGCCCCCAGTGATGAGGCCATTCGTTTTATTGACTGCCTCGAATGCATTCATTCAAAGATAATCATGCATCCAACCTACTTATTAGAGGAGGTTTTAGGATGGTTTACTTGAAGGATATTTTAATTTTCAATTGTGCAATCAAGTTTCAAGTTTCACAAAAAGGATGATCCTGCATATTCTGAATCAGCAAAGTCTTAATATTAATTTTGGAAACACTAGATTGTCAAATAATGAAATTCTTTCCCCACAGATTTAACACCAAGACAGATCTTTGATAGTAGTATTCCGAAGTTTGGGGATAGCTAAAAGAGAATCTGACTCTCACAAAATTGCAAGTGTGTATCGGGGAGAGGACCTACAGACTAGGAGGTTCGATCCAAGCTTGCACGCCCCACCGTCGCCGTCTGTCCGGCCGGCTCGGCACAGCATGGCGGGCAGGCCGGGCTTGGACTCAATCAAAGTACATTATTTTCCAATATGAGTCAGGGGATGCAAATTATAACCAGAAATACTTACAATCTTGGGCGAGAAGACCCTTTTCGTGCACAACACCTCCTGCCAATGCCCATTTCAGATCAATTGTCTCCTACAAGTTCCAAGAAAACAAAATAAAAAAAAAAACACTTGAGTTCGAAGTGACCTACCCCAATTTTGTAGTCTTCTATTCTTCAAAGATTTCCACTTGGAAATGGGGGCTTTGTAAATCTGCAAAAACCGGAGACAAATTGAAGACAGAGAATTGCAAAAGCAACAAAAATAAACAAACTGTGAAAAATATTTGTTTTACATTCTTCAAGAGCTGATCTTCCTCAGCAGCGGTGATGTATTCGGGGATGTAAAAGACTGTGGGCACCGACCCAACAACGAACTTGTTTGATGCTATATCGCTTTCTCTTCTCAATAATACTTCTTCTTCTTCCATTAGTATACAATTGAAGTGGAAGGCAGGGTTTAAGAATTAAGGACTTAGAAAGGCCTTTACAAATATAATACATATATATATATATATATATATATATTTGGTCAGCAATATAATATATATATATATATCGTTTTCTTTGTTAAAAAAAAGTTAATTTAAAACTTGTTTTCTGAATTTGAGTATAAATTTTTAATTTTATCCCTTTTTTGAAAAAATTAAAGAATAACAATACATTTTTTCCCAAGCCTACTCCAAAAAATAAAAGAAAAGAATAGTCTCAAATTCTAAGTTTTAAAATTCACATTTACCGCTCTTAATTTTGAAATTACTAAACGATGATAAATAAATATTATTTATTATCAGTTATATAAAGTTATTTTAATTCTCACAAAAAAATATAAAATATTTATGAGATATTCGCACTATTAATTATAATTATTAATTATTATTAATTAAATAATAATTATTGATATTAATATTATAACACTAATAATAATAATAATAATATTATTATTATTATTAGTTATCATTTATATAGGTTTATTTTAGTTTTTACAAAAAAAAAAAGGAAGAAATGTAAAAAATTGAATTTTTTTGGGTTAATTAGAATTAATATAAATGGTTTTACAAATTTAAATCAAGATTAAAAGAATAAATTTACAAAATCAAAATATAATCACATATACAAAAATGATGAGTGCAAAATATACTATCAATCAAAAATCTTCACTAACAATTTTACATTTTTTTTTTTTGAGTTAACAATTTTTACAGTTTACAGGATTGTTTTTACTAATTTTTATTTGGCCAAATTTTTCGATTTAATTAGATTAATACACCAGCTACTAATTGATCTAGTAAAATGATATGCTAAATCCAATAAATAACGTCTAGTCCAGATTTTGAATTCTAATGATATGAATGGAACAATTGGATTGAATGAGTTACTTTTATAATGGGCCTCTGCATTATCCGATTCAAATTAATCGGCAAATGAATCATAATCGAATAGTTAATATCCAAAAAAAAAAAAAATTAGCTTAACACAAAACCGACGGCATGGGCTAGTGTGTCAGTTTACTTTTTACAATGGGCGGATATAAATACGTTTGAGGATAAGATTCGTCAAATGAATCGAGTATTGTAATTGGATGCATACTCCGTTGGTTTCTCCCTATCTTTCTAAGTATGTCGAACGCCATAGTGAACGGGGTGGCTGGAGCCGGCGGAGGTATTGTCGCCCAGATAATTACTTATCCTCTTCAAACGGTACTACTTTTTTCTACTGTCTTTATTTTGTTTTCTTTTATTCGTTCTACTGATAATTAGCACTTGAAGCTTTAGCTACCATAGCTATTTGAATCTCTTTTCATATGATTTGGCGACCCTTTTACTACTAAAAAACATTAGCTTTAGAGGGAAACTTATAGGAATCATGCATCGCGCTTGGAGCTTTAGCTACCATGACTATTGAGTGTCTTTTTCTATGATTTGGTGACCCTTTCACTACTAAAAAACATTAGCTTTAGAGGCGTATTTATTGGAGTCATGCATAGCGCTTGAAGCTTTAGCTTCCATGGCTATTTGAGCGTCTTTTCCTATGATTTGGTGACCCTTTCACTACTCAAAAACATTAGCTTTAGAGGGAAACTTATAGGAATCATGCATCGCGCTTGGAGCTTTAGCTACCATGGCTATTCGAATCTCTTTTGCTATGATTTGGTGACCCTTTCATTATGGAAAAAAAAATTAGTTTTAGAGGCATGCTTATTGGAGTCATGCATAGCACTTGAAGCTTTAGCTACCATGACTATTGAGTGTCTTTTTCTATGATTTGGTGACCCTTTCACTACTAAAAAACATTAGCTTTAGAGGCGTATTTATTGGAGTCATGCATAGCGCTTGAAGCTTTAGCTTCCATGGCTATTTGAGCGTCTTTTCCTATGATTTGGTGACCCTTTCACTACTCAAAAACATTAGCTTTAGAGGCGTATTTATTGGAGGCATGCATTTATTGGCCCGCTAAAAATGAGCTGAGAAAGCTTTTAAATTTTAATAGCCCTCGAAGAGATTCGTAAAATTTTATAGGCAAACTTAAATAAGCCTCCAACTCTTAATGGAGGCAATATTCATAAAAAGCCTCCATTTTTTTCACGACCGTGGCTATGGAGCTTTTTTTTTAAAAGCCTCCGTCTATATTAATAGAGGCATTTTTAGATTTTTAAAAGGCAATAAAGGAGCCACCTTATATCGTGGTACTGTTTATGTTGTTGTATCTGTGTTCTTGATGGGCTAAACCTGCTTTGTTGATCTTGCTTTTGTATAAAATGTTTCGCCTTCTCATGCATGAAAGGTGAATACACGCCAGCAAACAGAGAGAGTTGCTAAGAAGGACTCGGTTCCATCTTCTTCCACTGGAAGCACGTTTGTCCACATTTTTCAGGTCATTAAAACTGAAGGCTTGGGAGGACTTTACAGCGGCCTCAAGCCTTCTCTGCTCGGCACTGCTGCTTCTCAGGTCATTCCTCATTCTTCTTGTGTTCTATTGCAAGTCGATTCCCCTTGAAATTGATGGTTGTTGGACCTATAAATCTGAACGAAATTTGAATCTATGGCAACACATTCTTACATTCTTAATCAATGCTCTCTTTTGTGAAGCTGCCAGGGCATATACTATTCTTTCTACCAGGCTTTTAAGAACAAGGCCGAGGCTATTGCACGTGCAAAGAAACAACGAGGACTTGGGGATGGCTCTCCAGGGATGCTTTCTTGGATTATAGTAGCTGCTCTTGCTGGGTACTCTTTCTCTTTTTCTATATTACTTGGAGACTCCATGTTATAGTTTCTTGTATTTGGCTCACCATTAGCATGCAAATTTGTCATCACAGGTCAGTAAATGTACTGCTGACAAATCCTATATGGGTTCTTGTGACTCGTATGCAGGTACCATTCTGTTATTTATCCACAGAATAAATTAATAGTTTATGATGAAGAAAAATTGCGAGGATTGTTTCCAATTTCTATAGTTCAATATGTCCTTGGTAATCCGTCAAGAAGTTATAAAGTTTTATTGACTCATTTTGCATGTCAGTTGAAAGAGCGCTCATTTTTATCTTCAACAGCCATTCATCGTGTTTCTAGAAACGAAAGTGTCTATGTTTTTTTAACATGAACAATGCTATATCTTCTAAATGACATTCCTTTTTTTCTTTTTTTCTTTTTTCTTTTGTGATCGATGTTATTTTCACTTTGGGTACCACGAAACCTTCAAACATCTTTAGTTTAGTGCCACTCCCACGAAAAATTCACTACCTTTATGAATTCTGGAAAATGTAGTACCTGTTCAGCTATTCCACATAATGGCCTCAAATTTTGATTGCTTAGGATAGAGGATTGAACGGCAACACACTTGGGAACCTCAGATTATGGCCTCTGATTTTGTCTGTTTTGGGAACCTCATTTTTCGGGTTTTTGAGAAGCTTTCAATATATATTTCAAGGATTAATTACATCTACACCCCTTGGGAAATATTGAAATTATAGTTTGTACCCCTCTTATTTGAAAAATTACAAGCAACTACCGCCATGAAAATAAAAATAACCAGTACACCCTAACCCGTCGGAGCTCCGACCCGAGTTTCATTGATCTTCTTATTTTACCCTTCTATTGAATTTGTTAGGTCAGTGTTCCAAGGAATGCCCTTTGTAGTTCGTTAAATATAGAAGGGGTCATTTTGTTATAGTTTATTACCAAATAATTCTTTGTGGGAAAATCATTTAAATAGGATTTTTAATTTCTTTATTTGCTTATATATTTGATTATATTAAATTCCTAATTAATTATTGTTTAGAAATTAATCGAGTCTAATTTCTTTATTTGATAATATATACTTTGATACTTAAATTATATTTGGTTCTAGTTAATTATTAATGTGTCAACAATAAAATTAATTAATTTTTTTCTAAACCATAAAATAATTTTAGTTAACGACTTTAATTAATTAAATACTAAACATAATTTAACTATTATAACATATACAATCAAATAAATAAATTAAAACAAGATATAAAAGATATAAGAGTATTTTAAATTTTAATTCCAATCTTGCACCTCCTCAATAGTATAGATATATTCCTTTATTTTTTATTTTTTTCCAAATAATTTTCATGGGCATAAAGGTCATTTCGTATATTTTCGGGTCGGAGCCCCAATGGGGTTGGGGTGTACCGGTAATTTTTATTTTTTGTAGAGGTAGTAGTTGCTTGTACTTTTTCAAACAAGAGGGGTACAAGTTGTAATTTTGGTATTTCCTAGGGGGTGCAGATGTAATTAATCCTATAGTTAAAAGTGACAAATATGTTGCACTTTTTAAAAGCTAAAAGATGCACATACATACTTGTAATTAATTAGTTATTGTGTTATAAATTTGTTTTCCCACATATAGAAGGCTATGCTGGTGTATATATATATGTAATGTGTGTGTGTGTGTGTGTGTGTGAGAATATGTTGTCTGACATTCATTTTCACTTTCAGACACACACTCAAGCAGAAAGAAAAATTGCGGAGGCAAGAAGGGAAGCTCTGTTAAAGGAAGCTTCAGGAAATGTTTTGTTACGGTCTTCTTTGTTGGGACAATTGGCTGAGCTCGACTCAATAAAGCCTCGTCCCTATGGAACGTTTCAAGCGGTGAAACCTATTAACCTTATTCTTCCTTATTCGAATTTTACATCCTCAGTTTCTCTGTTATTGAAACCTGTATTTGGGTATCTTTAGTAGGCATGCGAGGTTTATAATGAATCTGGAATTACTGGCT
This sequence comes from Petrea volubilis, assembly GCA_026212405.1. NCBI lineage: Eukaryota > Viridiplantae > Streptophyta > Magnoliopsida > Lamiales > Verbenaceae > Petrea > Petrea volubilis. Next base: position 311,072 of record CM047880.1, on the reverse strand, counting down.
TCTGGAAAGGCATCGTTCCAACACTAATAATGGTTAGCTCATATTTCAGCTTTTTAAGAAAAAATTTAATTCTAGACTTTCTCTAAGTTCCTGCTAAACCAGTTTGAATTTTTTGACATGATAGGTCTGTAACCCATCAATTCAGTTCATGATTTATGAGAGCTTGCTAAAGCATCTGAGGACTAAGCGATCTGCTAAAAAGCAAGGTTCAGTGAACATATCAGCACTTGAGGTATATCTCCTGAGATGGCCATTAATTTTTCCAATTTCTTTTTGTTCTAGTACGACAACATTCATTTTTATCATGAACACACTGTTATGTTTACGCGTTATGGATCATGTCACAAGACGATTAACCGGGAAATCAACAAACCAAGGCAAATCCTTCCTTTTGTTTTGATTCCTTGATCGACCTATTGTGCTAAAGAATGAGACAAGCTCGTTTAAGGGAGCTTGAACCTTAGGACTTGTTAAGAGAGAGACCTGAATCTCGTAAAAATACGATTAACTTTCTGCTTACTTTATAGCTGGTAAAATGTCTCTTTTAAAGAAGAGATGTTACAACTTTCCCCACAAGGCATTAGCTGTAACATCATTCCCCTCCTGGAGAACAAGCTTGTCCTCAAGCTTGAAGGATGGCATGAACTGTTAAGGAGCATTATTCTTATCTATCTATGGTGGATTGTCCTCTTGATAATTAATTTCCAACAAAAATAATTTCTTGCATTGATGGTTGACTGAATATATTTCATCACAATTATAACACAATCCCTTAGCCCTACGATTTGCCATTTTAGCCTGATTTTGCACGTTCTAATAGCCCTTGAACAGTGCTCTGGTAATTTTCCACTGTCCCCGTTTGTTTCAAGTTCACCAATTCCCCTAGAGGGTTACTCCTTAAGAGTGGCCCAAACCTTAGAGTACAGCATTCCTTGAAAATTCCCCATGTCATATTCGGCTCCTCCTGCTCTACCTGAAAGTACCATAATTGTGCTTCCACCAACACGTGGAAAGCAACCAGGCCTGCTTTTTCTGCCGCCGCAGTCCGCTGATTTGCAAAGAATTGTTCACATTGGTGTAGCCATATTACCGGATCTTAAGTGCCATCAAAGGTTGGGAAATCCAGTTTGGTGTATCTTGGGACCGTAAAATTCCCTGGTAGTACTCCAGTTCTAGTTGGTGGGTTGTCATTCCTCTATTGTCGCTGCCTATAATTAGTGTTGCTACTTGAAACCCCAGCGACTTCGCTGCCTTGGGTCTGATTAAGGCCCTTTAGAACTTGCAATTGAAGTGACAATTGTTGTAGTTGTCCCCCCAATTGCTCAACTCTAGACATCATCCAAGATTCAGCCTCGGCCACTTTAGCATCAGTAGCAGCCTGCGCTTCTTGAAGAAGTGACCTTATCTCTGTGTTTTTCCTAGAGTCACCCATGGTGTGCGGCTCTGATACCAAGTTATTATGTTTACGCGTTATGGATCGTGTTACAGGACGATTAACCGGGAAATCAACAAACAAAGGCAAATCCTTCCTTTTGTTTTGATTCCTCGATCGGCCTATTGTGCTAAAGAATTATGCAAGCTCGTTTAAGGGAGCTTGAACCTCAGGACTCATTAAGAGAGACCCAAATCTCATAAAAATATGTTAAATTTATGGCTTACTTTATTGTTGGTAAAACGTTTCTTTTAAAGAAGAGATGTTACAAGAAAATCCTACCATAATAAAATAGGAAATATAATTGTTAAGAATCCTACCATAATGAAACTTGCATAAAATAAACTACTAGAATCTAACACACACACAATCATGTGGCTCGTAAGCAGTGGTGGAGCAAACATGACCCCTCATCTTGCAATTTAATTCCCTTTATTGTGTATATATGACCTCAACACCAGATGAATTCGTAGCATTTCTCGGCTCAGATTTCTTGTCATGATTCATAGCAATCAGTTTTCTACTAATCAACTTTCTAGCATTTGGATTCTCCATGCTGGACTTCGTTGTTTGTCAAAAATGCAGAGCCTCAAGAGTCTTGGAAATTACATAGAACCCCCAACGAGTTGTCTTATATAAAGCTGCCTCATCACAAAGTCTGAGGACGAGCGCCCACTGTTAAAAACTGTTTACTTTATCACCTTCATGTGAACAGGTTTTTTTGGCGGGGGCCGTGGCGAAACTTGGAGCAACTGTTTGTACATATCCTCTGTTGGTTGTAAAGGTAAAGCCATTTAGTTGTCTTTTGTGTGCTGTCGAAAAGCTTTCTGAAGCTTTAGACGTGCCTCGTGCTAGAGTTTATGATTTCAGACATAAAATTGCATTAGTGTGTTGAGATGTTGCATCATCATTCTTTTTCTGGTTTAATAATTATCTGTCTGTAAAGGTGAAAGTCTGTTTGTTTACGCAGTCGAGACTTCAAGCCAAGCAGGAGATTGGTGGAAATATCTCGTTAAGATATTCAGGTTTGTAGATATTTTGTCTGTAGTATTTTTATTTTTTTTTTGGTGGGGTAAGGTGAATGTATTAGAACCCGATTAAGAATATCCTACTGTGAAAAAACCAAGGCAAACAAAGGGACAGTCCTTAATCTCGCATCTTCCATTCTCGGCATAGCCAAAGATCAGTCTAAGATCTCAGATGACATTTCAGAGAGAGCAGTCTGCATCTTACCAAACCAAAGATGTGATTTTGAAGAGATACTAGATCAGCATAGATATTTTTGTAGTATCTCTGATTTCTTTCTTGCCAAATGCTATAAACAACAACCCAAATAAAATTAGAACAATCAAATGTTCGAGATTATTCACACTAGAGTAAGTCTCCATCCACTGCACAGTTCGATCCCAAAACATACCTTGCCAACAGATGCTCCCGATGCACTCCAAGTCTTTTGAAAGAATATGTGATCAAGATTATGGTCATTATAAAATTGAAATGATACGGAGGTATGCACCAGATTTTCTTCGCTTTTGTCTTTAGATACTTCGAAATGTGATTATTAGATGTACTAAGACTTTGAATTAATTTCAGCTTTAGGCAGGGGATAAGTTTTCTTAAATTATGAGGATTTGGTATTGACCCATACTCTTTTGTATCCATATATACAGCTACCAAGGAAATGAAAACTAGAGTTCCCTTTATGAATTCTCTCTCTTTCCTTCTTCTTTGCACTACAATATTTCGTACAATATATGATGTGTCTGCTCATTGAGATGCCATATTGCCTTTTAGTTTTTGTTATTTCATATATTTTCGAAATCTTGGTCTTTGTTCTTCTGTCATATTTTAAGCAATTTCGAATTTTTAAATCGCGGATTAAGCTTTATGACAGCGCAGGTACGATTGATGCTATCATTAAGATGATCCGTTATGAAGGACTCAACAGTTTCTACAAAGGGATGAGCACAAAGATAGTACAAAGTGTCTTTGCTGCATCCGTACTTTTCATGGTGAAGGAGGAGCTCGTAAAGGCCTATACTGCGCTCGAAACTCGAAACTCCAAATATCTTCCCAAGATCGTTAAATGATACGTCCCCATCTCCCCGAGATCTATACTTAGGTTTACAAACAAGGTACTGGTGAACTTTTCATAGTTTCCCCTTCTGCCCCACGACCTTATGGTCATTGATGTCCCATCCGGTTGAAGTTTATAGTGAAGTTGCGTCGTAGGATGTGATCAACCAACTCACCCGAGAAAGGGTTGCAATGGTGGCGGTTCTTTGATAATTGGACCGCGGTCTCAAATATAGTTGTGAAACGGAGATGAGATCTGTTCCAAAAATCTTCATGAAAGAGTATGTATTTTGAAGTGATGAGGAGAGGGGTTTTTAGAAAGAGAAAATATGGATAAGATTCTTTTGGTAATTGTAATAGATGCGTTTTCTTATTGAGGATTTAGTTAGAGTATAGAAATTGTATTTCTACAACTTCTTATTCCCCTACTCAATCTTCTGTTTAAAATCTAACCGTTACTAAAGATTTTGTGGTATTTACATTTTATCTTTGTTAAATGAATGGTGGATATTAGAAAAATCCAATGATTGATAAAGAATATCCTAGTAGACATACAACAAATTCCTGTCAACCATAGATAATTAAGGCTACTGAAGTTATAACCCAATAATGGAGATTCAAACCATTACCATTACAAATAAGGGGTGAGCCGAGCAGCAACATCAAGCTCCTAGGGAGCTCGCTCGCCCTACTTAGAGTTTCCCTTTTCCACGGATGAAATCAAGGTCAACAGGTACAAAGAATGCCCTGTGAGGGAGTCAATGTCAAAAGACTATTTGTGACGTGAGTCGAGTGGTAAGACGTGGTACAGGACACTAATTCCACAGCATGTGAGGAAGGTTCGTGCAAGCTAAGAAGACCCTTCGTACTATAAGAGAAGTGGGCAAAACCCGAGTGGATTGTGTGTGGGGGTGGGGTGTGTGTGTGTGTGTGTGTGTGTAAACTATTGATAATTAAGATGGTTGCATTTTTTATTATTTAATCATTCTATTTATACTTTTGAGTACAATTGTACATAATTTAAATTTCTAACAATAAAAGAACGCGAAACGTATGAGGGCCGCCAGGACGGGGGTTGGCCTCCCAAGCCTGGGGAAATAATGAGCCAACACCTAATACAGATTTAGTCACCCAAAAAACATAAAAAAAAAGGAGACAGTTATGTTGATGTCGAAGAAACTGTTGGTGGATCCCGGAGAACTTGCTGCAGTAAGCGCGCTGCAAGACGTTGAGTAATTCCACCGACCAGTCGCCCGCCAAGAACTCGTGCTTCAGGTTCTTGCAATACCTGCTTACTTGCAGTTTCAAAGTTAGCTATCACATTGCAGCAATCAATCGCTTGTGAAAAGCAAAAAGATCAATGTCATTTATATTCTCCACGGACGAAAAGTGTGACTCGCATGAACAAGATGTATAAGATAAACAATCTAAATCCATGTTGCCTCCTGAATCAAGATGTATAAAACGATACTTCCAACACGAACGAGGTTGCTTCTACATGTTTTGAATTCTTCAAAACTTGCACCATTTTAGGATAATGCAACTTTAAAAAAGACTTTCGAACAATTTTGTAATTCATGTTAAGATAACAGCTGTTTCCGAATATAAGAACGGTAGCCATGGAAGTTTACAGGCCCTTCAATGATTATGCATAAAACTTAAGAGAAAAGACATAGTAGGTTCTGACCTGCAGTATAGGCTGCAAAATACTAGGATCAAAGTTTTCTGAGGATCTTAGAAGCTCCCATATTCTCAGCACTTGTGCCCTGAGCTCCAACATGCTCTCTTGTTCGGCCCTGTTCATCGCTAATGGACCAGTTGCATTGCCATTAAAGATAAGAGTTCGTATAGGACTGGGAATCAAGTTGTACGATTCAACCACAGAGCCCAGAATAATAGCTTCAGTTGTGCGGACAGCTTCTTTAATCACTAAAACCCTCAGGTCTTCACCATCCGGACCCAACAACAGTTTGAGGACAGGTTGTAAGGCATCTTTTGCATTGAAATCTCTGTCTTTTCTTCCCTGGACGAGCAAGTTTTCGAGCCTATTCCACCTGTAGCAACAATTAATTCTGCTAAGCCACATGAAAATAACGCAGCATGCAAACAGAAACGAAATAGTTCAGTCCATCAGACGTGCCTGAATCTTCCATCCTTGAAAAGCAGCTCAATAAGAGCATCTCTGAGATATGGATTAGGATCAGTCAGAAGTCTTTTAGCAAAATATGGATATGATGCGGCCAGCACCTTAAAATTAGGGTCCGCATACAGAGCTAAACCTTCTAGAACAGTGAGAGACCTTAAGATCAACGCATAGTATGCAGGCACTGCATAAATTAAGCAGCCAACATTAGACACAAAGTGTATCACATAACCGACTAAAAGATAAGCTGATCTGAATAGAACAGTATCAAGTACAACGGAACAAGACAATAGGATTACGGTACTTAAAAAAGGGCATTTGGGTTCTTGTCTCCTGTTTCATATTAGAAAGCTGTTGGATATACTAATCAGGATGCCTTATGTTTCAAAGTAACGATTTCTCATTAACTTTAGACTTTAGGCAATCAAAACTACACTCATCCCAAGGCTCACATAAGTACAAGAAAGAATCTGGTCTAACAAGAACATTCAATGATGCAATGATTTCGACCTTGACCCTTAACTTACAAATCATATTATCATTAGAATCTTTATCCAGAATCTAAGCAAGTAAAACAAGTCTTATAATCAGTTTCCCAGTAGCTTTTGTGTTTCTTTCAGCAACTAAGCAGTATGATCCTTTTTTCTTCATAACTTAATTATAATCCTTACAAATAATTATAAAGCCGTTGACCAAGACAGCATGGATTACGTAAAATTTTGTTGAGCAGTGTTCACCAGCCATGAGACAGCTGCTTTCTGCACCATATTGCTGCAATCTCTTTCTATTCTTTTCCTATATAGTCCTTGAGTATTCTACTTAACAAATCCTCAGCCATACATAATGAATATTCCATCTTTCCACCACATATATCAGGAGAGTATTTAGCACAAACAAGTCCTCTCAAAAGCAGTCAGCAAAAATGATTCTGAGGGAAATAGATGCTCACCATTAAAGGGATATTGGTACAAAACGGCACCCAAACCATCCACAATGGTTTTAAAGTTGAGCTCACTCACAGTTGAATTTAGTGCATCATCAAAGAAGCCCTTCAGAGCTGGCACAATGGGAGATACATCTACATCAGGAGACAAAAAGTCTAAAGCGTAGTAATCGCGAGCCATGGCTTCGTAGTCCCTATTAACCATGTGTACAACATGACCAATTATGGCAGATCTTGCTTGTTCGGGAGTCTCACTCATCATTCCAAAATCAAGAAAAGCAAGCTTCCCATCAGGTGTTGCTAGGAGATTCCCTGGATGAGGATCTGCATGAAAATAGCCATACTCAAGCAGCTGTCTAAGACTGCATTGTATGCCAGTGTTCACCAGATCCAAAACTTTGAGCCCTTGTCTCTCAATGGCGGCTTGCTCATTTAATTTAACACCTTCAACCCACTCCATTGTCAGCACCTTTCCGCTTGTGTAGTCCCAGAAAATATCAGGGACAAGGACATCTTCTTTGTCTGCGTACAATTTTTTAAATCTCCTTGCATTTTGCCCCTCCTGCATAGACCTGTCAAAATTATCATTCAAACCTACTAGCTTTCTAGTGCAGACAACTGGATTGATGGCATATTCATCTACAGGGTTTAACACAGATGTGCAGATTTGGTTATGCTTGTATGCCAAATACAAAATAAAGTCACAAACTAACCTGTACATAATTCAGCTCCTGATAAACTCTTCGAGCAAATTCATCAACCAGAGCAACAACATCACTTGAAACAAAGTCAACATATTTATTTATGAGAAAACCTAAACCTCTTATGAGATAAAAATCCAGTCCAATAGCTTCCTCAATACCAGGTCTTTGTACCTTCACAGCAACAACCTGCCCAGAGTACTTCAACTGCGCTTTGTAGACTTGACCTAGACTGGCAGCGGCAATTGGAGATGCAGATATTGATGAGAAAATAGAATCAAGCGGGCGTTCCAATTCTCTCTCAATACATGAAAATGCTTCTGCATCCGGAAATGTTGGCAAAGCATCCTATTCCAACAGAAAAATAAACATCATTATGACATTTAAGCTTAAAAGAAAAACGTAATTAGGCAGCCAAAAAATTGGAGGACCTCCACAGCATCATGCAATCATACATGACGGCGCAATTGTGCACATTTTGCAACTGCAACAGCAAACAATGGAGTGTAGATGAAAATTTAACATGGATTACTGATAATATTTTTCCTTGCCCTTTAAACTCCTGTTTCTACTTGATCCATTTCAATGCAACAGTTTGTACATGGGGACATATATCTAGCTGATGAACAGTTCAATGGTCGAACAGCTAGAGACTACCACAAAAGATAGTTCCTACACCACAATTGCTCGCCAACGAGAATAAATACGTGCTAAAATTGTATAAGAAAAACTGAAGATCCAGGCTTTAAATTTACCAATCAACCATAATACAAAGATTGTGTATATATAGCAGTTTACCCCCAACCGTATGCGGAGAGTTGCACTGTGCCCCCTAACATTTGCATTTCAGTGCAAATACTAATTGGCACAAGTCAATGGTCAATTTTTTTCTCACATGTTAGAGAATATTCTCTTAGATGCTGCCGTAATCAGAGCTAGGGGCGTCAGTGTTCAATTTAAAAAGGTTAGGTGGTGATCTCGCACAAACGCAATCGATGGGCGATAAAGTGCAATTGACCCCAAATGTTGGGCGTTGTCCGTAACTTACCCTAAAATAAAACCTTAAAATTTACACCAAAACATTATTGTTCATTGATATTTGGAACTATTTCTAAGAATATGGAAATCTCCAGCACACACAAGCACTTATAAGATGGGGAGTTTGTCAAAAACAAGAGCTCCAATTACTATGTTTTCCATCATTATCCTACTTGATTCATAAACGGATACACACACACACACACACACATATATATATATATGTGTGTGTGTATATACCTGCAACTGAGAAAGCTCCTCGAGGTATTGGGGTGGGCATAAATCAGGGCGGGTTGACAAGCCCTGGCCAATTTTGACAAAAGTAGGTCCCAATCTAGTGAAAGTCTTCCTCAGAAGGACTGCCCGTTGTCTTTGGTTCTGATCAAGCTGGCCGTTGACTTGGTCGAGCCACAAATTGAAGGCAAACGAACCCAATCCAGCAAATATCTCAAGCGTCCTGCGAACCACCTTGATTGGGCGAGACCCGTATTTAGAGGCCAGCAGCTCTGGGCTGTACACTGAAGCATTAGCAGCACGGGCCATGGCGGCGGCTTCAGCTTGCATATCATTTGCCCGGTCTCTGCTATACGGAGACGACGAATCTCTCACTCGCACGAGAGTTACGGCGCCATTGTTCTCACCTCCGCCGCCGGTGGTTAGGGCCGGTGTGGGTCTCGGCTTCGCCTCCACCAGCGCCGCCCGCGGCGGAGATAATCTCAACCTCCTCCGGGTCGAAGTCACGCAACAAGGCACTGACGGCAACGCACCGGTACTCATCGGTGGATTGCAAACGCGATTTGTTCGAAAAATGTTAGAACTTTGGTTTATTAGGAATACGAGGCCATTGGTCTTTTAATATATATATATACACATATATTAATTTCTGGAGGAAAATAAACCGGGCATTTCGTAGAGCGTAACGTGTTCACTCTAAGCACGCAACTACAGCCTTCACATGGGCTTGGGCGATGCTGCACCTGGTGCTGTGCACCAGGTGCCTTAAAAGTTTGCGGGCCCTATTTGTTGACTTTTTTTATTTTTTTTAAATATTAATGAGAGATGGTAATTTTAATTCAACTAAAGTTAAAATTTTTGATTAGGGACCACATCCACATCAGATCTAGATCTAGTCAAGTCAAGCCTAAAAAAACACTTTTTACTCTTCTCTTTCTTTTTTTACTGTTCTTGTTCTTCCATTTTTACAGTTTTCGCCGGACATATTTTTTCCGTCACCGGCGATCGTTCAGCGGTGGAAACTATTTCATCAACTAAACTTTTGTGGTACCCATCTTCTGGTAATATTATCCTTTTCTTTTTTGTAAAATTTTAGTAGCTATTTTTCTTTTCCTTGTGGTGTGATGCCCTTTTATCTTGTTTTTTTCTTTAAAAAAAATCTTATGGCATAGTATAACATTTACTTTATTATTTATTTATTTGAAAAATAAATTATTTCATGAAGTTAAAACTCAATAAAAGAATAAAGTTGATATTTATATACAAGCATTATATTGAAAAGTGCATACGAGCTCTTTCAAAGTGAAAAAAAAATAATGTAAGTATTATAATAGAAAATATATATATATATATATATGGACATTATAAATAGAGGGGGCATTTTATTTTGAGATGTATATTAGAATGTGGTTGTATTTGTTTTATGTATAATGACATGAATATTGTCATACTTTGATGGCTATTTACAAGGGTTAATATTCAACTTGAAAATATGAATGACAATATTGATGTCGAAAATGCCGATTGTGAACAACATACAGCTGAGTTGCCACCATTGTCTGAAATAATTGATGAATTTGAACGTAAATTAGCAGTTGGTCAAAGGATAATAAATCCCGAGGATGCTTATTTGGTGTATTGTGAATATGGACGGTGTAAGGGATTTAGTATAAGGAAAGGAAAGCAAGAATATTTTCGTGATAACAGTGGAAACCTTTATATGAAAGAATTTGTTTGTTCTTGTAGTGGAACAAAAGATGAAAAACGTACTGCTAATAATGAGCAACCAAGTTACCAAAAATTGGATCAAAGAACCGGTTGTACGGCAAGGCTCATAATTGGTCGCAAAAAAAATGAAGAATGGAGAGTGACTATTTTTGATATTAACCATAATCATGAAATGGCTATTGTTGATGAAAGATACATGTTAAGATCAGCACGTAGTGTTTCATATGCTAAAGGAAATACTTTGAAGGCATTGGTGGATTCTGGAATTTCAATATCTAATGCTTATTCTTACTTGCAACAAGAGTCTCATGGTAGGGAAAACGTTGGATTTCTTCAGAAGGATGCATACGATTATTTAGGTCGTATAGCCAAAAAACATAGACAAGTTGAGGACGGTGATGCTATAGAATTAATTCGATATTTCAAAAAGCGATCTAGTGAAGATGCTTTGTTTTATTGGGATTTTCAAGTTGATGGAGATAATAGAATGTGCAACTTTTTCTATAGAGATGGTCGTTGTAGGATTGACTATGAGACATTTGGTGATGTGCTTTCATTTGATACTACTTATCGGACAAATAAGTATAATTTGATTTGTACGCCATTTGTAGGTATAAATCACCATATGCATAATGTCATGTTTGGAATGGCTTTTATGTCTGATGAAACAGAAGCTTCTTTTCGGTGGTTGTTTAATACATTTCTTGAGTCCATGGGAATGAAACAACCTGAGACTATTTTCACAGATCAATGCCAAGCAATGATGAATGCTATTGAAGTTGTTTTTCCAAATTCTCATCATCGACTGTGTCAATGGCATATTAATCAAAATGCTCCTTCTCACTTTGGAAGTTTGAACAATAACACCGAATTTAAAAGCTTGTTCAATAAGTGTATGCAATTTTGTGAATCTGAAGAAGAGTTTGAGGATGTATGGAGCAGAATGATTGTTGGTTACAATCTTTATGATCATTCATGGTTAAAAAACATGTACAAATTGCGACATAAGTGGTCTACGGCATTTAGCAAACATAGGTTCAGTGCATGTTTGAAGGCTACTTCCCGGAGTGAGGGCACGAACTCTATTTTGAAAGATGGAGGTAAAAGGACGCATACTTTGTTTGAATGTGTTCAAAGATTTGATAAAGTTCAAAGTAAATGGCGCCAGGATGAGAAAGAGGATGATTTTAGGTGTCGCCACGGGATGCCTACACTTGCTGTAAAGAGTAATTGTTTATTGAAACATGCTGCAAAAGTTTATACACACACGATATACAAAATGTTTCAAACACAATTGCTAAACTCCTTAGGCATTGATCTTGATGGTAAGTGTACCCAAAGTGGCACCTTATTTGAATTTAAAGTGCGATCTCAAGACTCAGATCGAGTTCGCAAAGTTGAGTTTGATATTAAATCACATGAAATAAAATGCAGTTGTCACTACTTTGAGTCTATTGGTATACTATGCCGTCATGCATTATTAGTTTTGAAACAAATGAATGTGTATAGTATACCAATGCAATACATAAAAGCACGGTGGACAAAAGGTACAAGTGATAGAGTGTGCCGTCAAGAAGAAAACATTTGCAGCAGTGATCAGGAATCAGAGACTGTTTATGTTAATCACATAATGAGGTACTGTCATGATCTTTCTATGCGAAGTAAAGGACATTTGGAAGCTAGAAATCTTGTGAGGAATAAACTGAAGGATGTTGCTTCTAATTTGGAGGAATTACTTGAGAACTTGACAGTGAATGATTTGGGTGTGGATGGCAATGCTACAGATTTAGATACGTCAAATTTGAATATTGAAGAGCAAATCCGTAACCCGCTTTATGTCAAGCCAAGAGGAATTAGTAATACTCGTTTGCCCAACCATTGGGATCCAAAGATCAAGAAAGGAAAAACAAATGTTGGATCTTCAAGTAAGTTTTCAATTTTTTTTAATTATTATTATTATTATTATTATTATTATTGCTTGTAATTCCTACACTTAGCTCAATACATTTTCCTAGAGAAAGCCACAAAAAATTCAAAAAGAAAATTGCAAAGTTCACAAGGAGCAATTGATGCTACAAGTCAATTTGGTTTCTATCAACCTCATGGGTTACATCTTATGCCATCTCCAAATACGTTTAGTTCAATGCATATGGTAAGTTATGATTTACAATATTAATCTTTCTTTTACTTAAGTATAAATTGACATTGTTAACTTTATCCCTTAATGTTTAGGAACATGGCATGACTCAATATTTTGGTCACATTCCTCTTACTACTCCTCCTTATTGGGATCACAATTGTTCACAGGTTTGTTATATATATATATATATGGTTGTTAGTTTAATTAACCAATATATATATATATTTACTTTGTTAATGCTTATATTTTTTATAGGGATCGTTTCAAAGTGAGGCAACACCACCTAATTGAGGCTATTGACCAAGGATGCAAATAAATTGGATATGTAATAGTTATAATTTTCATATAATTGAGTAGGACATGTAATAACTATAATTTTAGTTTTTATATTGTTGTTTTATCCTCATGGGAACATATTAATTTGATAAAATTGCATTTATTTTCAATTATTGTACCATATTTACAGCATATTTGTGTGAGATTTAAGAGTTTCAATTATTTTATATGATTTGAAAACATATTAAGTTTGAAAATACACTAAGCTGCACGAAAAAAAAAAAAGAATTGAAGATGCAAATATTGTTCAAAACAAGCTGGGCCCACCATCCTCTAATTTTAATTTAAAAAAAAAGAAGAAAAAAACAAATCTGTTGTGGGCCTGTACCAGATTACAAAGTCTTTTTTTAATAAAAAAAAAAAGGAAAACAACATAGTGACACGTGTCGCTTTTCAAAAAGTCTTCATTTTTTTTGCGACCAATTATGAGCCTTGCCGTACAACCGGTTCTTTGATCCAATTTTTGGTAACTTGGTTGCTCATTATTAGCAGTACGTTTTTCATCTTTTGTTCCACTACAAGAACAAACAAATTCTTTCATATAAAGGTTTCCACTGTTATCACGAAAATATTCTTGCTTTCCTTTCCTTATACTAAATCCCTTATACCGTCCATATTCACAATACACCAAATAAGCATCCTCGGGACTTATTATCCTTTGACCAACTGCTAACTTACGTTCAAATTCATCAATTATTTTAGACAATGGTGGCAACTCAGCTGTATGTTGTTCACAATCGGCATTTTCGACATCAATATTGTCATTCATATTTTCAAGTTGAATATTAACCCCTGTAAATAGCCATCAAAGTATGACAATATTCATGTCATTATACATAAAACAAATACAACCACATTCTAATATACATCTCAAAATAAAATGCCCCCTCTATTTATAATGTCCATATATATATATATATATATATATATATATATTTTCTATTATAATACTTACATTATTTTTTTTTCACTTTGAAAGAGCTCGTATGCACTTTTCAATATAATGCTTGTATATAAATATCAACTTTATTCTTTTATTGAGTTTTAACTTCATGAAATAATTTATTTTTCAAATAAATAAATAATAAAGTAAATGTTATACTATGCCATAAGATTTTTTTTAAAGAAAAAAACAAGATAAAAGGGCATCACACCACAAGGAAAAGAAAAATAGCTACTAAAATTTTACAAAAAAGAAAAGGATAATATTACCAGAAGATGGGTACCACAAAAGTTTAGTTGATGAAATAGTTTCCACCGCTGAACGGTCGCCGGCGACGGAAAAAATATGTCCGGCGAAAACTGTAAAAATGGAAGAACAGGAACAGTATAAAAAGAAAGAGAAGAGTAAAAAGTGTTTTTTTGGCTTGGCTTGACTAGATCTAGATCTGATGTAGATGTGGTCCCTAATCAAAGGTTTTAACTTTAGTTGAGTTAAAATTACCATCTCTAGTTAATATTTAAAAAAAATAAAAAAAGTCAACAAATGGGGCCCGCAAACTTTAAGGCACCTGGTGCACAGCATCGCCCAAGCCCTTCACATGGCCCATTGAATTAGCCAAAACAAATAACTTGTTCTCGAGCCTCAAAAATATCTGTAACTCTTTTGGGCGCGTCTACTTTCCATTTTAGCGGCGGTTTAAGTCAGTTGACCGTGGGAAATTTTTATCCGTAACCAAACTGAATATTTTATATTTGTTATATGATTGATATATAATTTTAAAAAAATGATGAATTATATGACAAATATATTAATATTTATTACATAATTGATTGAGTGCAATCAAGTTGGGTGTGGGCAAAATTTTTTCGTTAACCATCAATATCCGATATTTACATTAGTTGACAGGAGGGCCAAGTTAATGTTAATTTGCTTGGTTAACGGCTGTATACAACGGTCTATTTTAATTCTTCAAAACATGTTTATATAATTTGGGTCGAACAATGCGAGTTTGGTTAAAGAAATTTTTGACAATGGTTAAAGCGTTTTAGGGCAGGTTAAAAAGGGTGTTTACTTATTGTGTTATGTGGTTTTTAACATTCTCTGACAAAAGAGGGTTTGTTTATCGAACTTTCTAATTATTGAATGTTAATTGATCAAAATGTCTTTCTTGCCTCTAGGTTTTTTTTTTTTTTTTTGATACAATCAACTCGGGACACCCTATAGATATAAACCGAAAAAACATCCCTACGGTCTACACACACTCACTTAAGGAGAAAGGGGGAGAGGACGAGAGGGTTTGAACTCAGTACTTTGTTGGTGCAAAATTTGAACCCTCACCACTCAACTCCAAGCCCAATGACTTTCATTAGTGTACGTTTGAAGACAGGATGGATTGCGATTTTCCCATTTGCCACATATTCGATAGAGCATACTAGACCCTAGAGCTAAGAAGACCCAATTAAACTATCACTACAAGTACAAATGTATGATATATGGAAATATTCCCAAATTTAAAACCAACAAACAAGACAACAACAAACACAGTATCAAGATTGCAAACTCCCTCAATTTAACAGAATAAAAACAAAAATTAATGCAAGATCAGATTTTTAATATCACTTGCATAAGCAAATAACCAATAAGGAGTACGATAATTACTCATTGTCATTCATCTCACCCTTGCAAAACCTCTATCGCCTTATAAAGCTCTAATCTTTACTTTACTTATCGCTTCCTTTTGGCAGCAGCTGTGCGAGATTTAGCAATATTCTTCTATGACACCATACTGCACGAACTTTAACCCTACATTAACGTATAAATTGGGCCTTTACATCCAAAAATGAAAGTAAACAAATAAACCCCTAATTCCATCCACATTCCAAAAGGATAAAAACACTAAACAATGAAACCAAACCAAAATAGTTGATGCGTGAATCGGGTACCTAATTTGGGATCCAAAATTGCAGCTTACACCACAATACTCCGTGGTATTCTCAAACGAATTAATGAACCAAAAATCGCACGAAAAATAATCACTTCAGTGTGGTTCTCCCAAAATTTGTGAAAGAAAAATGTCCTTGGGGCTAAAATGGCGTGAAGAAATGAGGGAGGTTATAGCCTTTCCTTGGCTTTGGAGGGAAAGATGTGACGCTACTCAATATGAATTCCCCATTAATACACTAAGTTTTGAGGGTAATTATTAATTTTGTATCATAATTAGGGAGTTGGGTCTAAAAAATTAGATAGACCAAGGGGTTAAAACTTCACTTTTTTTGTATTTAGGGAGTTTACCAGGGATGTGTTTTTCTTGGAAGTTTGGGTTTATATGTTTATCGGTATAAAAATAAGATTAATCAGTCAATGTGAGATATAGAGTTTTTTTTATAGTTAATGTGGGATTTAGAGTTGAAATGAGATTTTCTAAGCAAGCAAAGCTTATGGTGGTTTCGGTACTTCCTATCATTAGCTACATAATCGAATTATATCTTGTTCTCCATTCATTCATACACTTCACATGTATTAGTAAGTAGTTGGGTTAAAAAAAGAGAAAAACTATTGATATAGATTCTTTTTCTTATCTCAACTGCTTACTAATGGACGAGTGGAGAAGAATATGTAGTACAGTTATGTAGCAGATGATTCGAACGATGCGTGTATGGATACATAAAAGAGAAAATGTATCACAGTTATGTAGTAAAGGATCCAAACTTTAGTTTCGGTGTATGGAAAAATAAAGCTAGTGTGATGTTATTGGTAGGGAATGGTGTATAGAAAACAAAAGACAAGTTATCAAGAAAGTTGAGGGAAGATAGTGTTACTATTTAAGGACCTTGTTGGCTTGCGTACGATGAGAAACATATAGCATGTATATACTACTCAATTAACAAATTAAGAGCCCGTTTGGATAGATTTTTTTTTTAAGAAAAAAGTATTTATTTTTGAAAAAAAATACTTCAGACAAAAAAATTTATATTTGGATGGATTTTTTAAAAAACCTGAAGCCAAATAAAAGAAACCAAAAACGATTTTTTTTTAGAAGCTATTCCAGAGTTGTTTCAAATAAAAGCATCTTTTAAAATACTTTTAATTATTGTATCCAAATATAAAATTACTTGGCTTAAAAAAAATCATAAAAAGCACCATTTGAGAAGTACTTTTTGTTTTTTTTTGAAAGTTCATCCAAACTGCCCTAAGTCTGTTTAAATCTTTTTAATAGTCTAGATTTTTCTTATAATTAAGACAAAGCCACCATACATAAATTAAATAATTTTCCTAGCAGATTAAGTAGTGTCTGGATGTTTTATAAATAACTGTTTAATTTGGATCATCACATGCGTGAAAACCCCAATCCCGTTGGCTACGTGTGTGTGTGTATATATATTATCTATTATTTTATTTATTTTATCAATTAATTATTTTACTCCGCAAGATATATAAATTGTTGCCCTCTTTGGTTTTGTTTGATTTTGATGCCTCAAGGATTTGGTAATGAATGCATTTAAGAAATTGTTGGTCTTCATTAAATAAACTTCCTAAATTAAAAATTGATGCAAGATATAATTCTAAAATTAAAATTTTACCATAAGAGGGGGTTATAGGATAGGATGAGATAGTGATGGAACAGAATCGAGCTTGTTGGCGAGCCTAACAAGCTGACTCGACAAAGGTTTGAGCTCGAATTTCAATAATTCAAGTCGAGCCGAGCTGAGCTCAAGCCAAGTAATTCTAGTTCGTAGACTCGCGAGCTTTCATTTTTTAATATTTATTTTTATTTTTATATAATTTTATATATAATTGTAAATAATAAAATAATTAAAAATATTTGAACTAGAGCTCGAATTTGGCCTCGAGTCTATAATTTTATTTATAAATTCGAGACAAACCATCCGAGCTGAGTCGAGCTCGAACATGACTCGAGCCCGAACTCGAACCTGTTTTTTCCTAGCTCATTGGACCCAAGGTTAAGCCTTAAAAAAAAGGTCAAAGCTCGATGCGTTTGCATCCTAAAGTGAGACTTAAAATTCTTTAGAAACCTCAATACGACTACACTTGATACGAATAACTTGCACAACAGATTAGCAATTCAACATTGTGGTCCACTCAACTTAACCATCTTCAATACTTTAGTTCACGAATTATATTATTTTGGGCTATAAGATGGGCCATTTTTTTAAACTTCAAAGAAATATTATCTTGGGCTTGTTAAATCAAACTACACTGCAAATATGGCCTTTTCAGATGGCTTTACTAGATTGGGTCCTAAATTACGATATTAATGTAGCCTCAAATTGGGGCCATTCCAATTTACCTTGGGAAAAGAATTTTTTGGGTTAGACATTTTTAACGCCTAGTTCCATTTACTAATGGCCCATTCAAACAAATAGGGATTGGGTTTAAAAGCCTATACGTGTGGTGAAGGATACAATATTTTGTGCTTATAATAACTAATTAAAAATAGATAATTACATGAGTAAATAATAGAATTTTTAGCTTGTGATAAAAAAACTGATAGATAAGTTAGATACATATAATGTCATAGAATTTTTAGTTGAAATTTTGATTGTTCCGAGCCGAGGTACCACAAATCCAACAACTCGTGGACTTAGGGTGCGACAGTAAAAATATCTAAGTTGAAAATAAATACATTTGAAATATTGTTGAAAAGTTTCGCATGGTTATAGGTAGCAATTTTCTTCTTCCTTTTTCTGTTAATATTATGGACTCTTTTTAACTACTCTATTCACATAGTTTGAATTACTTATTTTAACGTTTGTGCAATTTATAATAGTCGCATTCCAAGGAAAAATAAAATAAAATTACAAATTTTAGGAATATTATATTTGACGTGGTAGATATTCGATCGACAGATATTCAATCGCCACATGTCCACCTTTATTCTGCCAGGAATATCCGGCCATGGGAGGGGCCTTCACCTTGGTCAGATGATTTGATCAGTCCCGCGGTCGTATCTTAACTGCAATAGTCAGTCGACTGTGTTCCGATCAACCACACGCCGGGTCTTGTCATCAGTCCACGTAGGCATGAAATGCCATGTCAATCACAATATGCCTCATTAATGAAACCCACATAATGGTGCCAATGTGTCATGTTAAATCCCTAAATTTATGGGTTAGTCCATATTATCACTTCAACGGCCGAGTAAGCTTAGGAACCCGATCGGTGAGTTACAATTCATCCCTAGTGCTCATCCTGTAAAATCTCTCTACTATAAATACCTCCTTCATTTATGACGAACAATAATCATTTATTAACCTTTCAACTACCAATTATATCCGAGCCCTTACTTTAAACTTTTACGTATCTAATCTCCGATTGCTACCTAAATTGATTAGGTTTTTCAATCAGGCCATTCGCCACCAAATCTAATCCACATCAATATTATAATTTATAATAGTCAACTTTAATTTGATTAGCAATGGGCTGGAAGGACCACTTAACCCTAACATCTCATCACCAGCCATCTCTCCACAAATCATACTAATTTGTTTAGTTTTATAATTAATCTGTCATTATCACAAAGACAAAAATCTGGTTTGCATCCACTAAATCTTGTTATAGAACTATCAGCCACAGACCATAGTTTATGTGCCTTATTGACTCATTATTATCATATTGGGAAGCTATCTTTGCTAAAAGATACGATTTTAATATACTAACATATGTGTGCGACAATCGTTGAAGCAACGTGGCCTCAAGCAATTAAAATAATCGAGAACAAATATTGGCCACTCCCAAAAAGTTCTTCACACAGTATCTGGGCACACTGCCTTAGTTTTTTTTTTTAATATATAAGTGTTTAGCGGGTTCATAATTTTTAAAGCTACAGCTAAAAATGCAGATATTTTCAATGTTGTGTACTGCAGTTCGAATTTTTTGTAATATTTTTTTGTTATATTTATTAATATACGGTCTATATATATATATAAATGAGTGATCAAGATTAAAAATGAGTTTATAATTTTTTTTCTCTTCTCAATCGATTGCGCTATATGTTGTGTGTATTAATAAATATTACATAAAAAATATTACTGTTTCCATTTCATAATATTTGTCGTTTAAGATTTTTTGACACATATTAAGAATAACTTAAGAATATGTTGTAATTGACAACTTTACCCATATTAAAAATTTATTGATATTTTAGAAATATCAAATAAATATATTAAATATTGATTTAAATAAACTATATGAGTGTTATGTATTTATTTATTTATGTAAGGATAAATGTGAAAATTTTATATTAAATATTGTATTATTTTTACAAAATAATAAATATTTTAAAATAAGATTAAAATATTAAAACGGTAAATATTGCGAAATAAAGGTATTACAAAAGATTCGAATTTGCCAGAATGAGGAATTAGAAGAAAAGGTGCTTTTATAGAGCCAACGACCTCTCGACTTTATGAGAAAATAATGTAATTTAATTAGACTAATTTATAGCCTTCCACTTACCTTTTGTAGTGGCTGCGGGATTGACCCCAAATAGTCCCAACAAATACAGCTAAGTGCTTCTTTTAGAAAATTATAGTCTAAACCCAATTTAATTAAATAAGTGTTATAAATTATATAAAAAGTATTTTATATTTATTTTATGAATGGTAAATAATTTAAAGAGAATAATCAATTATTTAGTAAGTATAATATACTTAGGACATGTTTGCTATTTTTGATCTGATAGAATATGATCTATTAAATATAATTTTTGTTTTGAAGCAATGCAAACGAATAGCATTAAGAGGAAGAGGCTTCAATCTCAATGATGTGTAGTACAAAGGAAGGAATAGAGTTAGAACCTAACTCGATACTTGACGCATGCCGAGCCAACCTATGGGCAACTACATGACCGGTACGATGAATGTGAGAAAACCGAAAAGAACTAAAACAAAAACAAACAGACAAAATATCACAAAGCAGGTTTCCTATGCACAAAAAGTCACGAATAGAGCTCTGAAGAGATTGGATCAACGAGCTGGAATCGCCTTCAAAAATTACTTTCTGCCAATCCTTGCCACTGGCCAAATAGACCGCTTATGAACTATCTAATGTTAAAAGATGAAATAACAAATGTCTTTAGTTTTTAATAATATTACATTTCTATCATCTCATAAAATATTTATGCACATGAAATTAAATTTTACCTTATTTTTTTTGGCTATCATTATATTTGAAAGAACTTATAAGTTCTTATTTTTACTAAATAGAATTACAACTTATAAGTTATATGATCTTATTTTATTCAAATACTTTATTAACATTTTAAAATAAGATGTAAGAGCTTATAAATTTTTTAAAATAAATTTAACCAAACACTTTCTTATTGTATGATATATATATATATACTAGCAGGGTGGGTACCGCACACTGTGCGGTAATTAATGTCCGGTAACATTAGTAATAGATTTTTATGGACATTAAACTTCAGATACTTGTGTATCATGATTATTTGCTTTTTTATAGTTTATGTAGGAATGTGATTATTGCATATATGAACTTAAATTAAAGTATTGTTCAATGATATAATTCCAATCATATATATACATGAGCAATCTTTTTTGTGTTTTGTTGATTGTAAAGCGTCAATATAACAATCTGAAAAAAATAATCTAAAATCTATGTCACAATATTTAGGTAATATATGAAACAATGTGAAATGAAAATAGTTATTGTCTTTTATATTGTGCATAGTTTTTTATATATTTGTATATATATGAGTTGAATATTTACTTAAATATGCATTAGGCAAAGAGTGAATGAGTTGTATAAGAACAAAAATACAAAATATAATCTAAGAGGAATTTTGTTCAAAGAGGTCATTTAATACAACAGTCTGAGTCTGAACAACTTTTCTTAGACGTCTACATAATTACATATTTATATGATTTGTTTAATCGAGATTGTATGAATCTTAGACAGAACAAAAAGTCAAGCTAAATATTATAAATTAGAATTCTTTCTCTCATTTTATTCTTATTATTATTATTATTATTATTATTATTATTATTATTATTATTATTAGAATTGCTTTTGTGTTTTTTTTTTTGGATAATTCTTTTAAACAAAAAAGTTGTATAAAAACTGAGAGAAGGCTATTGACTAACCCTAATGTTATTTCATTCCGCCGCTCTACTCCTTCTTCTCCTTTCTCTTTCTTTTTTCAGATAAACTTTACTCTGTTTTGTGTAATTCGGCTCTTATCATTGTTGTTGCTCATCAATCCAGTTTCAGAGCGTCGTTCTCTTGAATTCAGAAATTTGTAATACTTTTGCTGTTAGAAGTCTTTCACAGCTTGCTGGGAGTAATGACGTTGCTTTCGTTCCTCATAAGTTTTTACCTTTTATTTACTATTTTCTTTTTTATGTTAGCTTATATATGGTATGTAACTTCTGATGTTCTAGCATTTTTATCTTTGTGTTGTGTGGGTTTAATCATCATTATTACGCTTTATTTAATCATTCTATGAAGTTATTAATAAAAGAGAATTTCTAGATTTGCTTTTGTAGATTTTATTTTACTTTTTGTCATTTTTTTGGTGTGGGTATATGAACAATCTAATAATATTTTGATTTCATCTTATGTTATTGAGTTTTGTCATCTCACGTTGATTTTGATTGTGTTTATGCCTGATGAAAATCTTGAATTTTTCGTTTAAATTAGAGTTTGTGTAAATGCATTAATTTACAGAAAATTCTTCATAAAATTTATTTATTTTTTGAAAGGTTAAATCGTAAAATATTAAGCAATTGAACAATGTTTTTGGAAGAGAAGGTGAACTGCAAAAATCTTTGTATTTTGTATATATTGGGAAGATGAGAAAATCAAGTCGGAAGCTTGATTATAGAAATGATAGAAAGAAGTTGAAAGGAATGAAAAAGTTGGAAAAGTATTTGCAAATAACTTCAGTCTATTCTTAAATGTTGTACTAAGTTGCATATTATAGAGTTTTTGTGAATAAGGCACATCGAATTGTATAATTCAATTGGTAAAAAAAGAATTCATTATCTAAGAAAGTAGTTGGATGTAAGATCTTGTTCGATCTAGATTTTGATGTAGTACATTTATTGTGTTGAAGTTTGGATGAAAAATATAGGTATAACTATTATTCATATTATTACAGTTTAGGGTAAAGGCAAAAAATGAATTGTGGCGATTGGTAGAAATTAGAAAATAAAGTTGAAAGATTGATGATACAAATGAGATAAACAAGTTCAAAGCAATGAAAAAGTGGGGGAAAGAATTTGCAAATAATCTTAGCTCATTGTTAGATATTGTGCTAACTTGAATATTGTAGAGTTTGCATTGAGTTGGTTTCTGATAAGACAAATTGCAATTTATCGTTAAATTGTTAGAAAAAGAATTCATTATCTAACAAAGGGGTTTAACTTAAAAACTTTTGCAGTATAAAATTCGATGTTGTTAATTTGACGTGTCGAAGACAGGACGAAAAAGTATAGGTGTAAATATTATTCATATTTTTCAAGTATAGAGCAACAGCAAAACTTGAAATGCGGCGATCGGTAGAAAACTAATGTTTTGCAATTGAAGTCAATAATGAAAAATAAAAATTGGTGTGCATGAAATTTTTTTTCTTCGTATTCATCAAAACTTCTGTGAGTAATGCTTGATAAAAAATTGTGAAGCACAAAAAGTTATGAACTTATATATTACATGCAGTGTTTTATAAGTTTGTATATATATTTGACGTGGCCTCGTTTCAGTATTAACTATAGCAAATACAAAAGTTAGAGATTTGCTTAACTTCAATAGATATCTACATAATCACATATATACATGATTTGCTAAAGTTGAAGTCACTTTGGAAGGACATCAGATTTGGAAGAATGGGCGACATTGTGTTCAGAGCTGGAAGATTCAATTTCATCAGATTGAACATGAGTAGCAGCAGAGCCTACAAGATGATGAACATAAGAACAAGTATGTTAATCTATAATTTATAAATAGGAGAGAAGTTGTATAGAAAAGTAAATATTGTTGGGTTTTCAACTTAATAAAAGTTGTTGAAAGTTGAAGTGAAATGGTTTGTATATTTACTTGAGCTTTCTTCGACATGTGCTTTTGATGAAAGTGAGTCGGCCTCAATTAATGAAGAAGCAGTGTAGTAGTATTCAATTCCATAATGGGTGGGGGCAAGTCTTTTTTTGATTTGGACAATAAAGTCTTTTTCATTTAAGTAGGCATTAATGGAATTGTAATCGACTTTTTGGTCCTGCATTGTAAGAAAGTAAAAAAAGGAAATTTTATTATAAGAAATGCATGAGAATGTATACAATGAATGTTATATATAAGCTCAATGGATAATATTGTAACCTCATCATCGAGCTTCATTAATTCGAGTGCTGTTAAAGATAGAAGCTTTTCAGCATCATCACCAAAGACAACAACATCTAATTGTGCTGAGGAATCAGAAAGTGTGATTGTAAATCTTGTCCTGAAGATTGAGGAAATTAATTTTTTGGTTAGTAATAGTTTAAAAAATTGAAGTAATACAAATTGAATAAAAGGTAAAAGAAAATAAACATAAAACCTAGGCTTTGCAATTGATTCCGCACGACAGAAGTTGCAAGTAATGTTCCAGTCGTATTGAGCCTTCGTCGCTTTGAAGTAAGTATTACAAGCCATGTACCAGAATTGTTGCTCCACATGTAGAATCTTTGCTTTTGATTTAACCCAGAATTTGTCGTGCTAAGCATATGAAAAAGAGTATGTAATGTAAATATATGAATATGCTTAAATATCTAATAGATTGTGTATGGTAATTTTTATCTTCAAAGCAAGTACATATTAAATAAAAATCGAAGGGTTATTGGGAAGTTTGGTTGGCTTTTTAGTCATGTAATTAGAATAAGCTCATATATAAGTATATTTAAGACAATGAAGGAATTAACTTACATCATTGTTGGTTGTAACATTAGCAAGAGATGAGTAGTTGTCATATGGAATCAGTGAATCTGGGATTGTATGCTTCAGATATTTTTTTTCTTTGACCAACTCAGTGAGAAGTACATGATTTTTTGCACGCCTGTGGTGGGCATAAAATTTAATGATAAT
Source organism: Petrea volubilis (assembly GCA_026212405.1). NCBI lineage: Eukaryota > Viridiplantae > Streptophyta > Magnoliopsida > Lamiales > Verbenaceae > Petrea > Petrea volubilis. The sequence continues at coordinate 286,267 of CM047880.1, read as the reverse complement.
GAAAATATATATTCCTTATGAAAAAATATTTTATGGAAAGAAATTATATTAGAAAAATAGATAGTTTACCAAGTCCTTAAAACTTGAGTTTCAGGATATGATGGATTGACAACAATATTAGCAAGACCTTTTGCAGAGAGCGATATACCTAAAGCGCAAATAATTTTAGTGTATGTTTTTATAGAAATAGATATAGAAAGATATATTTTCATATAAAGTAAACAAGAGACCATAATAATCAGAAACACTGAGCCTCGTTGCTGCAATTATGGGCATTTTATCTGATGCATCTATAATGGGCATGCCTTCACTGAGTACGATTTCATCCCACAGAGTTAGCACCATGGGCTTTGTCCTATAAAGTAATTATGCGTAAACAAAACGTTAAGTAGTAAGAATTAAAGCATTGAAAAATATATTATAACAGCAAGAAAGGAAAAGTACACGTACTCATCATTCACAACAACAAATTCTTGAATAGTTGACATGCCAAATTTTGTTGGGACATCTCTTGGCTCAAGTTTGTCGATGACAATGGCCAAAATATCTGCCGACAAACAAATTATAAGTTTGGAATATAACGAATAGTTATGTAGATATACCAATAAGAGTTTTGGTATTCAGAAGAGGCGGGATATCAACAAACTTGGTAAACAGGGGAGCTCCAAGTTCTCTCGGGAGCGAATCATTTGTGACATGTCGAACAACAGTGGTTCTGTTTATGGTCCATTGATATATGTGCGGGACCATTCTGAACTTTGGATCGACAAATGTCACTTTTGCATTAGATATAAAGTATGTTTCTTGGAGCTGAAGAACATCTTGCATTAAAGCTATGTCTGGACTACATATCACAGCCTGGACTTTAGTTTCCTAAAAAAAAAATTTAGTTTGAGTTGAGAATTATAGCTTAATGATAAAATGCATTTATAAATACATAATGAAAATGTAATCGATAAAAAGAACATACATCTTTATCGATGAATATAAATCTCTGATACTTTTTTGAGGTTGATTGTGATTGTCGAGGGCTGAGCTTTCGGACAATGAGTACTTTGGCTGTCCAAGTCCGTGTGTTTGGTGTAATCTCAGCAATAGGTAGTAAAGCTCGATGCATTTTTTTATTGACGCTATAAAAAAGATTGTACTTTTTTCATTAGTTCATAGCAGTATTAAGAGGAGCATGTAGGAACATAAAGGAGTTATAGTGCGGCTATTTTAATGGTGAGAATTAGTTCTTTAAATATTAAAATATGTGTGCAATACAAATAAATTTAAAATGGTTGGAATTGATAATCATGAGAATATTAAAATATTCGTTATTAATAAAATTTGCAAGAGTGAGTGTTACAGTTAGGTAGAAATAAGAAAAGGCTTTTTATTGAAAGTTATTTAGATAGGATAAATATTTCTAGCTAATGGACAAAGAATATATGATAGGTATGTTAGTTAATGAATATAAATAAAGAATATAATTTGTAGCGAAGCAAAAAAACTTAAGGAAATATTCACAATAGAGTAGCAGATAAGAAGATCTTAATGAAAAAACTCGTAAATTAGTGTATATGTAATGTAGAATTTAAATTAAGCAGAAAAGTGTATATGGAAATTAGAAAGAGCGACATATGTAGAGTTTAGGTTGTATGGGTAGTTTAAAAATGAAATAGTAAGAAGGCTGCAGATAATCAAATGGATATACATAGATGTATATAATACTGACCTTTTTTTTTTTTTTAAGAAAGCCGTTACTTCTGTATGATGAACATAACAAGGTGTCCTTTTACAACTGATGTGCAAGTTGCAAAATTTCTTTATAAACAATATTTCTAGTCAATGTGACATTTGTGTCTTCAACAGTTGGAGGATGTATAAGAACTTTGACAGAAGCTCCATTTTTTGTTCGAGAAAGAGCAACATATAATTGACCATGACTAAAGATCGGCTCTCTTAAGTAAATACCAACAAAATCTAAGGTTTGACCTTGAGCTTTATTAATAGTCATTGCAAAGCATAATTTGACTGGAAATTGTGTTCTCACAAAAGGAATTGGGCATTTTTGCTTGTTTGAAGATTCTAAAGGTATTCTAGGAATAAATGTTTGCTTTTCTTTAAAATGGCCTGTTGCAATTTCAGCATGAATTACTTGTTGGCCGAAATTTTGACAAATTAATCGTGTACCATTGCAAAGACCTTCAATAGGATTTATATTCCTCAATAGCATAATCGGACAACCAACCTTTAAAGTCAATATATGGGGTGGTAGACCAGGTGTGGTCATAGAGTTCAAAAAATCCTCATATTGACCTTGGTGTGATGGGTCACAAGCTTTGTTAAAGCTAATAAATTCTTTTGGTTGTCCACCAAATTTATTGATCAAAATTTGATTGATTTCATCAACATAATCATTTTTTGGTGCTAAAATCAACCTATTTATCACTAATGAAGGACTGGAGAAGAAGAGGTCCAGGCATGGGAAGACTATTTGAATTAAATCATTTAATGATTTTTGGGACTCCACAAAAGGAAATAGCATGGTATTTGGAATTTGAATTCTATCATCAATGACTTGAGGTTCAGTACCATCACCGACTCTAAGCAAAAAATTGTTGAACAATGGATCTTCTTTAGCACGCATATTTTCTCGCAAAAATAGCCTTTCAACATATTGGTTCAATGAAGAACTTGCAAAACTTGCATCAATCATGTCTTCTTTGTTTCCTCCAACTACAACTGGCGTAATTTGTCTATAATCACCTCCAAAAACAATAACTTTAGCACCAAAAGGGACGCATGAACCAGTTATATCTTGCAAAATATCATCTAAAGCCTCAATTGTTTGCCTTTTAGCCATCGAGACTTCATCCCAAATTATTAACTTCGCACTCAACAACAACTTAGCAAGAGTGGTTTGTTGACTTATCCTACATTTTGTTTTTCCATCTATATCTATAGGTATATTGAATCGAGAGTGTGCTGTACGACCTCCGGGCAAAAGCGCTGCAGCTATACCAGAAGTTGCAACAGCTAATGCTATGTTACCTTTTGATCGGACATCAGCTAAAAGAGCACGATATAAATAGGTCTTCCCACTTCCGCCTGGGCCATCTACAAAATAAATACCACTTAGATTAGAATAAATTTTTTTGTAATAGTATTAAATGCATACATTTGATCATCATTTAATGTTTGAATTGAAAGTAAGTCAGCTTCTGGTATTTCGATGTTTTGTTCATGGTTAAATTCTCTTGTATATTTATCAATATCGGAAAAGTGGATTGGAGAAGAAGTTAGTTGGAAGTCTTTCAAAGATTTGCCTAAGTTCTCCAAAAATTCATTGATTTGTTTTAATACTGTGAGCTCAATTTTATGATTTGAGAAATGTTGATCATTGCGGAAATCTTCAGACATGGCACGTTTGAATTTTTCCCACAATGTTTTTGGGTTTGATGGAGAACAATAAACCAAAATAGTAGCAAAAAGCCTTCTTAAACTATAAGGCATTTGATATTGACTTGCTTCTTCAAGGCATTGTTCTAAAGAATCATCTGACTCTAACAACCTAAACTTGCAGCTGTATTTCGGAATGTATGGTGGCATGTGCCAGAAACAATTTTCAAAAAATCAAAAGATATTGGGCATCTAATATTTTGTAATAGAATTCTCAAATAATATCTTTCACCTTCAATAGGACTGGCATTAACAATTCTACCAACAACAATGCCATTTTTTCTAGGTGTCCAAATTTTATCTTGAGAATTCCATACAAAATATTGAGGGAACTCTTTGTATAGCAAATTCAAACTCTTTGCTCTTTCATCATGAGCATTCATGTAAAAAAATTCTGTGAGCATTGTTTTTGATGCCATTGGGTTAGAAACTACTTGCTCTAAAGTTTGGGTACATCTAAATGATATATATTGATAATTAGGAATATGCAGTTGTAAAGTAATAACAGAAGGATGTATTTCGCTCATTGAAAAACCAAAAAGCCTCCAAGCTGATTCTGGAGCTGCGATCCCTCTAGCTGATTGGAATTGCTTAATTTCATCATAACGGTAGACGAATCATTTGCAACAACATTGTAAGCCACTCGATCATGTCCTTTATATATGTACTTATATAAATACTTAACTAATTTTATATCAGAGCAAATTTCCACATTAATATGACAGTCAAACTTTGCTATTAAATAAGGACAATACGATAAAACCCAACGATTGTCAAGAATTTTTTTTCTGACCGAAGCAATCATTCCATGTTCCTTCTTCTATAATTAGGGTATGAATTCTTTCCATGAGATGTAATATCACAAAAGTCTTTTGGATAGTGATTTTTACATGAACCATTTCTCATACACACAGAATTTATATTTAAGTTACCACAAGGGCCATGCATCATATGTTTAACAACCAAAGAATATAGATAAGGGTGTGTGGTTTTATCAGGTAATTCTGCACTTATAAATTTATCATATGCATCTGGAGATTTGATTTTATAAGTGCCTTTCATTATTAATAACCAATGTGCATGAGGCAGGCCTCTCTTTTGGAATTCAATAACATAAGTATAAGCTATAATATCTCCAAGAAGTTTTTTATTTATCAATTCATCTTTAAGTTCTTGAAGTCTAGCTCTAAATGCTCGAGCTATCAAATCTGGTCGGTTTTGGGCGGATTCATGCTCAAGTTTATTCACAGTGATCTCTGCCCAATTTGGGTTGCAAGTTATTGTGAGAAAGATATCTGGTTTGCCATATTTCTGGACTAAGGTCATAGGCATCCATATATCTTTTATGCATATCGCGAGGACCTCCTATAAAAGATGCAGGCAGAATAATGCGTTGGCCAATTTTGTTAGGGTTATTTTCACCATGTATACCAAGAATGTCTATTATGCCCTGGAGAGATTCCATTCTAGCTTTTTTCTGTCGTTGTTGAAGATGGAAGTAATCTAGTCGTTGGGTCTCTACCTGATATACATATCATTTAAGTATTGCTGCAATAGTCTGCCAGAGTGTAGTAATATTGAATTGTCTCCTGGACGTATTTGCAGGCCTAAACAATAGTATTCTCGAGCAGATACAAAACCCTTCTTATGCGAGAATTTTTGCATCACTACGAGTAACAAAGAGAAGGTACATTTAAGAGAGATGATAAGGTAATGTAGTAAAAGCAAATTGAAGTATGTTGAACATAAAAAAAGTAGCTGATGAAACACATGCCTGCTGCTTCTGACTCGAGCAATTGCCACCAGACACGAAAACATGTGAAGGGTCAGTTAAATGCTCACCATCACAAACTCTTAATCTTTTTCTGGCAGCCGATATCTCTACTTGAGGTGGAATGATCCTTTTGATACCTACATGCATCCAGGTTCACCACGATGCAAATAACAAAGGGTATTGCAAAGGATC